>PVKM010003483.1:0-57341 GCA_004027735.1 Carollia perspicillata | reverse complement strand
GCCCCTCTAACCGGTTGGGTTGAATGGCTGTGGACTTCCGCATTTCAATTTTCTGTGTTCTGGTTGTGTTATTGTTTATAAATATTTGTTGTCCTTAATCTTGGTTGTGAGAGGAGGCACAGTGCTTCCACCTACGCCTCCATCTTGGCCAGAAGTCCCCTCTGCCCATTTTTAAAATTGGATTCTTTTTAGTTGTATGAGTTTTTTCAATATATTTTAGATACTAACTCCTATGAGATACATGATTTACAAATATTTTCTCCCACTCAGGAGGTCACCTTTTTATTGTTGATTGTTTACTTTGCTGTTTAGAAGCTTTTTAGTTTGATATAGTCCCATTTGTTTATTTTTGCTTTTCTTGCTTTTATGTTTGGTTTCAAATACAGAAAATCATAAGCAAGACCAGTATCAAGGAGCCTACTGCCTATGTTTTCTTCTAAAAGTTTTATAGTTTCAGGTCTTATGTTCAGATCTTTAATCTACTCTGAATTGATTTTTGTGTATAGTGTAAGATAGTGTTTCAGTTTCATTCTTTTGCATGTGTCTATCCATTTTTCCCAACATGATTTAGTGAAGAGACTTTTTCCCCATTGAATATTCTTGGTCCCTTTGTCATAAATTAATTGGCCATATATCTATGAGTTCTCTCCCTGGACTCTCTATTCTGTTCCATTTATCTGCCTCTTGTTATGCCAATACCAGTTTTGATTACTGTCGCTTTGTAATAGAGTTTGAATCAGGGAGTAGGATGCCTCCAGCTTTGTTTTCCTTCTCAAGATTGCTTTTGGCTATTTGGGTCTTCTGTGGTTCCATACAGATTTTAGGATTGTTGGTTATGTTACTGTAAAAATTGCCATTGGAATTTTGATAGAAATTATGTTGAATCTGTAGATTACTTTAGGTAATGTGGACATTTTAACATTTCCTACAACCTGTGAGCACAGTATATTTTCCCATTTATTTGTGTCATCTTCAGTTTCTTTAATCAGTATCATAGAATTTTCATTGTACAGGTCGTTAGCCTCCTTGGTTAAGTTTATTCCTAGGTATATTATTCTTTTTGTTAATATAATATTTGTAAATAGGATTGTTTTCTTAATTCTCTCTGTTAGTTTGTTAATGTGTAAAAATAGAACTGACTTTGGCCAGTATACAAAAATGATTTTGATTCCTGCAACTTCACTGACTTCGTTTGTGAATTCTAACAGTTTCTTGGTTGAGTCTTTAGAAATCTATTTTTCTATGTATCTGGAGGTAGAACTTCTCTAAAAGGCCAAAATCTACCATGCTGTATCTCCTCTGGGAGAAAAGAGAAGTGTGTGTCAAGTAAAGCAGTTCAACGGGAGCAGCTTGGACATGGTTTAGCGCAGCGGGGTCTGACCGGCAGGGAGAAGTGAGCGTGATCAGAAGGCAGTTTACAGCCGTAATCCATGGGATTTTCTCATGCCACATGGTTATCTCCATGTTTAGTTAGTTACTGATTTATTTTTAGAGAGCTGTTGTGTGATGTGGAGTCACATGAGAAATCAGGAAGAAGCAGAGGCTAGAATGAATGACAGGACAGAGATAAACTTGAGAAATTGTTCATGAAGAAATTGTTCACGAAGATTTTCTCATCAAGAAAGGGCTGTATTATGTTCTGTGTAACCCATTTTTAAAAGCTTTATTTTGATTATCCATCAAAACAAGGTAATGATGTTTGGCATTTCAAAGGATGTTCCAGTTATTTTGGAATTTCACTTGTGTGCAGCGATCTTGTTTTCTGGTGTCAGACCAATGAGGCGTTTAGGCTGAATAGGCCTTTTGCTCTTCTTAATCTTTTGAGGAGGCCTTTTAAAATAGATGAAGTAGAGTATCGGAAGACATTTGTTTGGTGTCCGCTTTCTCTGGTTAGGAAACTGAGGCACGAGGACGTTAAATAACTTCTTTGTGATCCTGTCTGTGCAGCATGCTGCCTGTGGAAACAGTGTCAGATATGTCTGGTCACTACATGTGCCTCACGCCTGTCACAGAAATGCACTTACTATTAATATTTCTCTGTGAGAAAGTGGGGTATGGGGTGGGATCGCATTGCAAGTATTGCATGAGCATTTAAGTTACCCTTCAAATTCACCCTCATTTAGAGTTAGTTCCAGCAGTAGGTACAACTTCAATTGTATAGGTATATCTGAGGGGAAAAGTGTTCCAGGACCATTAATTTAAAAAAATTGAAGTGCTAACCAGCATTTTCAGTGATTCACTTATCACTAATTCACCACTTGGACTGGTATCATGGGTAAAAGGTCAGAATTTAGACTCAGATGAGCCATATTAAGCTTCATAGCTATGGAGTAGAATAGCAATGAAGAATGCAATTAGATTGCCGGGATTAAATCATAGTCTAGCCGTTTACTAGCTGTTGGACTAAAGGGAAGTTACTGAATTCTGTGTCTCTTTCATCATATGTCTAACAAGGAGCCTAACTTACCTACCTCATAGGATTGTGAGCCTTAAATGATACTTACATGCAAAGCATTAAAATCACATTCTATACATGGTACTTAGTACATAGTAGGTGTTCCATAAATAGGGCCTGTTAATAAACAAGCTGAATTCATGAAAATTTGGGTGTACCTTCGAAATAAACTATGCCTTTATTGAAGAATTTGTTTTAGTGCAAGATTCACAGTAGGGTGAGATAACAAGTATCTCTAATCCGTTTAGAATTGAAGTACCTTTTAAGATGACAGTATCCAGAGGGGAGAGGGGAGGGAATTTCAGGGAAAAAAGGAGGGGATTAAAGGAACAAGTATAAAGGACACATGGACAAAAACTAAGGGGGGTGGAAAGGGGAGGGAGGTGGGGAGCACTGGGGGGTGGTCTGGGATGGGAGTAAAAGACAGAAAACTGTACTGAAAAACAATAAAAAAAAAAAAGAAACATTACCTATTGTGGAAAATAAGGTATTTACACAAAAATTCCCATATTCCTAGAATCGTTACAATGTAATGCCCTTAAATTATGCTATTAGAATAATATGTCCCCAAATATTCTTTTTATTATTTTACTAAGTTCTTTGGAAAAAGTGATGTTTTTGTTGTCTTTTCACCGAATACCTAGATCCTGTGGCATATAAAAACATTGCATTTAATGTAATAAAGATCTCTGTCCCTCAGTAATTTATTTTTGGAAACATTTTGGATCAATTCCCACCATTGGAGAAAGAAATGAAATGGATCTCTCATCAGAGCTATTTATAAGCTTGTAGCTCTTAAGCTTTGAAACTGGTGATAAAAAAAAAAAACAGGGACAAAGTATATTTCCTTTCTGTCTTCTTTCTAAGGACACGTTTTTAAAATATAATCCTGCTCATTAGACCTTATGACAGTAAAAACTGAGCCATTCACTTGTCACTTGATTTTGTTTTAACTAGAAATCTTACTTCCCCTCCTTTACTCTTTAGAATATTTAGTAGGTGATAAAAGGTTTGCTGGCTGTAGAATTTATTGGCATTAGTAAGGGTTGCGCTACTTTCTGACATGGGAGTCTTTCAGCTTCGTCTCCCAAACCTCATAACTAGTATGAAGGCAGGACTTTGCCTTCGAAAGGACATTTTTGTTGTTGATAATTGCCACTGAATGCCTGCTCCTTGCCTCTTACCAAACCAGAAACTTTATACACATCATCTCATTTAATTTACAACTCCATGAGAAGTACTATTATGCCCATTCGTAGTTAAGGAAACAGAGGTTCAAGATGTTCAGTAACTTTTTATATGTGATAAAAAAGAGCCAGGATTCTGACTGTGGCCTAATTGACCTTTATTGCCCACTGTTCTGTTCATGCCACACATCTTTCCAAACCAATTCTTGTTGTAACTGTCCTGTTTGTTTTGAAGAATTTATATACTCATGTAAGCATGAGTACATACGTATGTGTGGAAGACACCAAGGCATTACTTCTTTTTGTATTTATTTGTATTTTCTACAAACATGAACATAGATTATTTTGTAATAAACATTTTTATGTTGTATATTGAACTTAGTAATTGAGACATGACATTTCTAATTTATTGTTCTTATTTCTAGATTACTTGGCCCTGTTTCCTCGATGGAAATCAAGTCACTATGATGTGGTAGTTGGTGTGTTGTCAGCCCGCAATAACCATGAACTTCGAAATGTGATAAGAAGCACCTGGCTGAAACATTTAATACAACATCCCACACTAAGTCAACGGTAGGTTTTCTGAATTGGCACCTTACCTGATTTACTGAATAATAGTGCTATAAAAACGATAAAAAGGAGAGAGTTAGTTCTGTAAAACCTCTTCTTGGATAGTCAAGTGTTAATTCAGACATGTAGCCTCTTTTTCTGGGAGAAATGGCTATTTTGTTTTGCTTTTCTTCCTTGTAGTAGAGTCACAAAGTAAATTTAACCAGTTTTAAGCCTAAAGATAGTTGGGAGAGAATATAGTCATTGGTTAACATACCTACTTTTTATAGAATACTAGTTTCAGGGTGTTTTGTTTTTGCTTTGGTTTAGAATAGCAATTCTTAAAAGATTTTATTCCAGGATAGTTCTCTG
Organism: Carollia perspicillata; assembly: GCA_004027735.1. NCBI lineage: Eukaryota > Metazoa > Chordata > Mammalia > Chiroptera > Phyllostomidae > Carollia > Carollia perspicillata. The sequence continues at coordinate 52,778 of PVKM010003483.1, read as the reverse complement.
CCTAGATGCATTTATATCAAAATATAGTTTTCATCAGCTTCACAGCAATACACTTAATTCTTTCAGTTCTGCAGTACTTATTAGGTGAGCGATCTGCGGTGCATGCAATCCACCATGCTTTTCTTCCTGACTGCCTTTCCAGGGTGGAGCTCTGGTAGCACATCTCAGGTGGACGTCAGGTGCCTGGGTGCTGGGTTGGGAGCCCAAGAACTTGGATTCTCAGTGAGACCAGCCTTTGAAGGTTATGTGAGGAGGCGTTAGTGGGAGAGGAGCGTGGGAGGCTGCACTTCCGGTTCTTTGAAGACTGAGGGGATCAGCAGAGGAGGGCTTCTCAGGAGTGCATTACGTGGTCACACTTGAGACTGAGTGGCTATACAAGTGCATTGCAATTGTGAATTTTCTTGTCACTAGCAGTGAGCATTTACAGATTGCTTATCTTGTTGATAGCAGCTTTCATTCCTTTTCAAGACAGATTTCTTTAGTGCATGATCACAGTGATAATAGAACCTATTCCCAGCAAATGAAAGGCTCAGAATCACCACCACTATCAGAACCAGCTCCAAAACCTGCTCTCCCTGTACAGCAGGGGTGTCAAACTCATTTTCACTGGGGGCTGCATCAGCCTCATGGTTGCCTTCAAAGGGCCAAATATAATTTGAGGACTGTATGAATGTAACTACTCCCTAACTAGGGGCAAGGAACTTGGTGCTGCCACCAGGTAGAAACAAGGTGCCAGGCCAGATAAAACAAGGTGGAGGGCCAGATTCAGCCCGTAGGCCTTGTGTTTGCCACCTGCACTATATATAGTCTTTGCCATCTCAGAAAATAATGGCCCCACTCTGCCAGTTGCTCAAACCAAAAGCCTTGCTGTCTGTCTTGTAAATGGGGTGGTAAGTCCCCCTTGTGAGGTCTTTAAGGATCAGTCCAGCATGTCTGCAGAAATTACATTGGGAGAGGCATATTAAATGAACAGATTTATTATACTCAGGTCCTGGAAAGAGAGGCACACACGCCATGCAAGGGCCCATAGGAAAGAAGCATCTGGGGACTGGGCTCAGCCCAACACATGGGAAGCCGAGAGAGAGTAAGGACCTGTGGCAAGGGCCTTTGTTGGGGTCCGTGGTGGAGTATGCCATTGACCCTTGAACAACAGGGGCTGGAACTGCGCCGTTCCACTCATTCGTGAATTTTTTCAGTGACTACTGTAAATATATTTTCCTTATGATTTTCTTAATAACATTTTTCTCTAGTTGCCTTTGTTGTAAGAATGCTGTTTCTAATACACACATATAACGTATAAAATATGTGTTAATCAGCTATTGGTGTTGTTGATGAAGCCTCCCATCAACAGCAGGCTATCAGTAGTTAAGTCTGGGGAAGTCAAAAGTTATATATGGATTTTTGACCACACTGGGATCATGGATCCTACACCTGTGTTGTTCAAAGGTCAGCTGTACAGGCAAAAGGTGCAAGGGGATCTTACTGTTGTGTTTGAATGTCACTGTCACAGTCAAGGGAGGGCAAGGAGGGAAACCTGTGGCAGCGAATAGCCTGACACTGGCCGCCTGGGTGGGATGCTCACAGACTGGTTGTGAGGGTGCTGAGGCATCCGGGAAACAGGAAATTTGCAGACTCCGCAGTACGATGGTATCTTGGTTCTCCTCTGCCATGCCACGTCCAGTCCGTCAGCCTGTCTTCTTGGTGCTACCCTCAGATCGTTTACTGCTGCAGTTGAGAGCCACTGTCCTGGCCTAGGCTCGTACCTCTCACCTGGGTTATTGCAGAGGCCTCCTGAATTTTCTGCCTCTACCTTTGTTCCCTTCTATTTATTTTCCATACAGTAGCCAGACTGGCCTTTTCAAAATGTCACATCAGTTCTCTACTTATACCCCTCCGTTGATTTCTTTTCTTGCTCAGAGTGAAAGATCGAGTCTTTACTGTGGTCTTTGACCTCATCTACATCTACTTCCCCTTCACTGGCCACCTGGCTGTGCTTCAGTGCACCACAGTTTTCCTTCCTCAAGGCCTTTGCATTTGCTGCTCCCCCTGTCCATCCCACTCTTCCACCAGGTAGGCTCCTTCCTTTCTCAAGGCCTTTGCATGTGCTGGTCCCCTTGCCCATCCCACTTTTCCACCCGGTAGGCTCATGGCTCTCTTTCTTCAGGTCTCTGCTTAGATGTCGTCTTACCAGATGCCCACGTTAAATAGCACCCCACCCCTCTTCCATCTCTGGTTTCCCTTACTTGGCTGTATCTTTCTTCATAGTAACATTCAGTACTTACTGCCAATCAGCATGTGGACTATATTTAGTTGAATATTTATAAATGTACTTCCCCACTAGCACATAACTTTCGTGAGCACACAGGGGTGTCAGCTTTTTCCACTGATACGCTCCCAGGACTTGGAACCTGACTCGGCACAGAGTAAGGCACTCACCGAACACTGGGGGACTGACTCGGAACTAGCTGTGATGAATGCAGTTAACACTCAGATGCTCACCAGCAATGTATTTGCCATCAGAGCATTCTTGCTTTAAATTTAGTAAGCTTGGTGATTTGTTTATTAGAATGATTAAATATCTGTATAAAAATAGGTATTAGCCAAAAATAACTTTCCAGCGCAGACTAATTTTGTGGGTCTAGTCAGAGTATTTAAGATGGCTTGAAAAAACAAATTTGGTAAATATCTGCAATAATTTAATTAGCAAATTTATTCATTTCTAAATATTGTTTATTTATGAAAGGTGTTCTATCTTAATTGGCCCTTAGTAGAAGTGTTTGCATTTCTGTGATTATGGTTTACTTCCAAATCTTGGATTTTGCTGAGGGAGCCAGACTCAGCTCATATTTCAAGGACCTTATTTAATTGAAACCCTTTGTAATAAAACCGTAAATTGTGAATTTCACAAGTGTTTAATAGTGTCTTCTGTAAAAGGTAATATGCAATGTATGGTAGAATACAAAGATAGATACAATGTAGCCTGAGCCTTTATGGGGGCTTGTTTAGAAGGAAATAGATTTAATAATGTAATTAAGTGTTATATGTGTTGTGATATACATAGGTATAAAATAGCCCAGAGAGTTTGGGAAACTCCAGACAGGTCTGTGTAATTGGAGCCCAGGGATTAGGGGGAAGGGCTGCGGGTATTTGTGAATGAGTGGGCAGAGTGCTAGGGAAAGAAGGCAGGCAGAGAGACAGAGGTAGAAAGAGGAGGAAGGGGTGTAACTGTGAGAGGTGGGCTGTGTCAGATCGTGAACTGCTGAGTGGCTGAACTGAGTGGTGACGTTATGAGAAAATAAGGTCATTGGGTGTGGAAAGAGGAGGAGGAGTCTGGGATGATGGCTAGCTTTCTGCCTTGGAGAGTGGTGAAGTCACCAGTCAAGACCAGAAATGCTAGATAAGAGGAGCAGGTTCATGGGAAGGATCTCAGTTGTGGATACATAGAGTTTGAGGCACCTGCAGAGAGTGGCATGCTGATGGACATTTATCATCTGGCCTTCCAAAGAGAAGTATGTTTATATATATGTGCTGCTTATTACAAGCTGGTTGGTACAAAGGATGTGCAGCACGTAATTGACAGAATACACATACAGTGCTCTTTACTGTGAAGTCCACATGGCCAGCTGATTCTCATAGAATGCTGTCATTGCCTGCTAGGCTTTTGTGTCTGTAACCAGCTTATGGTTACAGTTGACAAGAGTGTAGTTCTGACATAAATGCTTCCATTGAAAAATAAGACTAAAGTGACAGCTTTACTCATAGTCCGTGAAGTGAGTGACAACTTTGCTGAATCAGCAGAGTAGTTCTTCAATGTTTTGTACTGTTCACAATGAAACGGCGACAGTTGCATCACATTTTGAGTTTAATCTGCATTACTAACATTTCCTCTATCACTTTAAGTCTAGACAGTCAACAAAACAATAAATCGAACCCTGCTTAGTAGCGTTTGCCGGTTTCCCAGATGTGAGCATTTCCCACCCACCATGGCCAGCATCAAGCATCCAATGCGACATCTCTGAGCGGAGTTTGGGAAGGTAGTCAGGAGCATGCCACTGTAATATTTCCTCTGTACGGGTCTGATGGGCATAAATAACTTCAAGAGCAGAGATAATAGCGAAATGATTAAGACATGATCAATTTGAATATTTGTTTCCTTTGTTATTAATAATATATCGCAAGTTTGTGTAATTTAATTTTTAATAAAAGCTGTGCTTAATAACCAACTCGCTATATAAATCAATCAATCAATCAATCAATCAATCACCAGCTTGCAGAATTCCTGAAAACTCAGCAGTTTGTTCTCACAAGCCAGTAGGAGCTCCTGCGCACAGCTCTCTGTGGGCCATCTAGGTGAAGACGGCCAGTGAGCTGATGGTTTTTTCCTTAGAGGATGGGCCCAAATGAGAGGTGCTAATTCAGGAATCATTCCCAGGCTAGTCAAAGCCTTGGGAATAAATACTGTCCACAGAGAACAAGTGAAAAGTGATTCCAGAGTAAAGCCCTGGGATCCTGTCCACTCTTAATGGACCAGCTGGGGGAGAAGAGCCAGTGGTGCCAACTGAGCAGGCCCCATAAAGAAGGGAAGACAGCATTGTAAGGAGGCTAAGCGCTGTGGAGCCAGGGTCTCCTGGTTTAGTAGCAGGTCAGTGGTTACATTGGTGGTAGATGTCTCAGAGGAAGTGGTGGATATTGAAGCTAAAATTTCTGTTTTATGAAATGAGTCGGGAATGAGAAACTAGAGGCTGCAAGTTTAGTTAATTCCTTTGTAGCATTTCACTGTAAAGGAATGGGTGGGGACAAGGAAGGACAGTAGGTAAATAGAAATTGATGTCAGTACTTCACCATTTTTATAAAGTGTGGGGAAGGAGCCATGGGTTCCAGGGAACCGGTGAGGTAAGGTCCAGGGGAGGAGAGGACAGCCTCTGAGGGAGAAAGACTAGTCTTGAGCAAAAGGAACAACTTCTGAAATCGAAGATAGCAAGTAGAAAAGACTGCAGACAGAGACAGGTTTTTAGCTGTGGTCAGGAGAAGCTGACTTTCCTGTAGTTTGCTGCTTAGTGGTGTGAGCTTTTGCTGGTAGCCAGGCCAGACGTGTTCATATTTGCTTTACTACATGCAGGACTGTAGCGGAGGGCTCACGCATAAGTCACTTGGTGGTTAGCAGCTTTGAATTTGCTTGTTCTCTCTTTTTGCAAGAATAGAAGAGTGAAGTTAGAATTAATGCTAATAAATACTGTGTCTCAGAGTAAAAGCTCTGAAGTGGGTGTGAGGAAACACGTGTGTACCGCGTGGACATCAGTAACCGCTGTTCATGCCGCACCTCTCTCAGTGTGCTCGTGAAGTTCATAATAGGTGCTCGTGGCTGTGACGTGCCTGTGGAGGACCGGGAAGACCCTTACTCCTGCAGACTGCTCAACATCACGAACCCAGGTGAGTCTCCTCTCCTCCGCCCTGTGACCGCCTTATGCAGGTTTGATGTTGGGGAAAAGTCTGCTGAACTGAATAGTATGGTGTCTCTTTTTAGCAGATGAAAATGGAGCTTTCCTCAAAATTTACCTTTTATCCTTTTAACAGCTTGACTGATCACTCTGGCTATCCGTGAAGATTCTTTATAGATATATGTAATTTCAGGGTCCAGAAGGGATTATTTTTCAGTGGTTTGAGCACATCTGGAAATTGCTCATGCAGAGATAAATCCTCAATTACTGAATTTAGTGTTTCCGTTTAGAAACCTGCTGATTCCACCAGCCTGTTGATTTCTAATAGCCTCAATGAATGTCATGAAGCCATTCTCTCATGGAATTATTGCCTAAGCTGCTACAAAAGAAACAAAGAGTAAAAAATTAAAAACACAACTAGTACTTTTTTATTTCTTACAGTTAAAAACTTGTGTAAGTTCTGATGGGAATGAAGAAAGGCGATCTTAAGGGGGTTCTGTGTGTTACCAGGGAACCCATTTTAGGAAATTGGTAACTGTGTAACTGCCTCACAGGAGTGGTTCTGTCACAGGAGAAACTCCCAGAAACTCAGTTCTTCTTGCCAGCGCAGTAAAGAATTATAAATCAGCAAGCCTACTAGCCTGTAAGCAATGTTTTTTAGTGCCAAGTTCTGATGGGAAAGCAAAAGCAACAGTGGCCAGAGGCCAGGTGGCCAAAAAAGTGGTGGCAAGGGGCCCCTCGTGTAGCAAAAGATCCGAGAGATTAGTCCTTTGTTCTGAGGACTTATGTAGTTGGTGCGATGGGGGTGAAGAAGTTTCATATTGATTAACAGGTAAAAGTGGTACCAGCTATCCTGGGGAGCCGTGACTACTCAAACGTAGATAAGGGTGGGGGTCTGTTAACCCGAATCCTTACCTTGCTTCAGGCTCTATTTGTTCAATACATGATGGGAGGCAGGCAGTTAACTAAAGCTGTTTTAGGGGCTTTTCTTTGGGCGTTGTAGGCTCCCCCTTCCCCCTTCCAGGCCTTGGGATGAATACACAGTCTCAAGGTTTTCCTTTCCCCAGCTGGTGGAGATGATACACACAGACTTTCAAGGGCTCCCCGACACACGCTGTCTTGTTGTTCGGAGTGCCTGGCAGCCCTGCTGATCCCAGCTCAGGACGTCTGGGTCAAGGGTGCCTTTGCTTCCAGCCTCCTGTATTAAGTCCTTCGTTAGATTGCAGTGGTGAGGGCCCTGCCTTTATCTCCCTTCTGGCTGCTCATATCTAGCTGCTACCATTTACATTTCTAATGAGATTAAACTTTTCCAAATCTTAAATGTGCTGGTTATGACTTCTGGTATTTTAAGATTTGTGAGAACTAGTTATTAATTGTATGTGCACCTCACTTTTCTAGGCAGCGCTAGCATAGCGGCGTGGGGTCTGGAGTCCGGCTTCATGGCTTGATCTAGGCTCTGCCATTTTCCAACTCCATCACCTTCCATCAGTTATTTGCCCCTCTGTGCCTCATCTTATCATCTGTCAGCCAAGGATAAAAGTACTTACCTCAGGGATTGACACAGGATAAAATAAGTTTGATACATGTAAAATACAGAGTGGGGCAAAAGCAGGGTTACAGTTGTGAGTGCATGAAATACAGAGTTCATTCTTGTATTATCTGTTAATTCTTGTCTCCCAGCTGGCTAACTCAGTTAATTAGAGTATTTTCCCGATACGCCAAGGTTGCAGGTTCGATCCTGGTCGGGGCACATATAAGAATCAACCAGTGGATGCATGATTAAGTGGAACAACAAACCAATGTTTCTTTCTCTCTCTCTCCCCCTCCCTCCCTCTTTTTCTCTCTCAAATCAGTTTAAAAAATGTTATTACATTATTCTCCATACTAACAGCTGTAAACCTCCTTTTACCCCATCCTGTATTTAGACTAGTTCCTAGATATTAGGTACTTAAATATTGTTATTATAAAGAACTTACCTTTTTATAAAGTTGGGCTTAATTCAGCTTGTTAAATTAATTGGACCGTATTTTCAGGTCTGTATTGTACAGCAGAGGTTTCTTACACAGGGTGTCTGAATTTAGGTACTTTGTATGCAAAACTGTGTGCATAGTTGTGTCTTTCTGGGGAGAACGTCCTTTAAGTTTCACTGGAGTCCCAGAAGGGTCATGAAGCTAACAAAAAGTTGTGTGACTGATGATGTAATAGTAGCCTAGAACAAATTATATTTGAAGTCCAAAACCAAACCAAATTTTAGAAGACCTCACTTTTAAATTAACCACTTTTATTAAAGTACTATTATTTTTTAATAGTAAAGGAGTGGAGATTTCCATTAATGGAAAATTTCCATATATATAATACTTAACAGCATTTTGATGATTCAGATGGTAGTTAGCTTTATTTCAATACCTCAAGGTCATTATGGACAGTAATCATGATACTCTGGATGTGTAGAAGTTTTGATTAATAGTATTTTCAAAGCAGCAGGGTTTCCTGTGTCCAGGTAAGTTGAATTTTAAGGTACATTGTTTTAGATAGAAAATATGTATTTATGTTATAATACACTTAACCTATTTCCTATAATAGATGTGCTTCTACTTGGGATGTCTTTTATTTACTGACTGTATTAAAGAGAAAAACTTTCATTGTCCTTCAATATATTTGGAGTCTAACCTCTGGCCAGTGCTTGCCCAGCCCTGGACAAATTCTGCATCTACTTCCGTTCCCTCCTGTTTGTGTATAACTGGATAGGAGCCATCAGTTCCACTCAGTCACATTTTATTGAGCATCTACTAAGTGTAAACTAGCATTCTAGGAATTCTAAAGAAGGGATCCAAATGATCCATGGGGGTGGGAAGAAAACAATTTTTATTTATCTGAAAATAAGAAAATGCAATCCTTACTAATACTGAGTATATTGACTGACAATAACATATTTGTAAATAATGCGCACTGTGTTTGATGTGCTTCTGTTTCATCAGTGTTGCATGGCAAGAGGTTTTCAGTGTTATTTGAACTTATTTCAGTTACTTTTTCTTTGTAATAATTGCCTGATATCACAAATATTTTAAATTGCCCAAGAAATAGGCCTTTTGGACTTTGCAGAGCAATACAATTTATTCATTATTTATTACTGTAATCAGTATTGTTTTTTAATATTTCTATTTATCCAACCTTTTCTAGTAGATGCCTTTGAATTTAATATTCCCCTGTGGTGTTTATACATACATATATATACATATGTATGCAAAAATCTATTAAAATAGCTCTGATAATTAGATAAATTAAATATTTTATTTAGATATGGCTAAAAGCTTTGTTCTTAAATTTCAGAATAAGTTTGGTTTTTTCCTAAAAGCAGCCATATTTCTGAAGCATTTTTAAAAATTATTGCCATTTAGGAAAGAATTATATAACAAATAATAATCTAGACTTTACTGTCAAGTCAACTTTTATTACTTTATGTTATTTGATTATATAAATCTCCTTTTTATTTATTACTTTCTTAGTTTTGAATCAGGAAATTGAGGCATTCAGTTTTTCTGAGGACACTTCATCAGGGCTCTCTGAGGACCGAGTTGTCAGCGTGAGCTTTCGAGTTCTCCACCCAATCGTTATTACCAGTCTCGGGGTGTTTTATGATGCCAGCGATGCGGGTTTCCAAAGGAACATCACTGTCAAGCTTTATCAGGCAGAACAGGAGGTATGCACTGCTTTGTACAAGGGTTCCCCAATTTTTCTTTTTCAGAAACACCAGCTTTCTCCTCATGGCGTATCGTGGGTGGGAGACTCCACCTTTCTTCCCTACCAGCCAGGCACCTTATACTGTAACAGACAGGGTGGAACAAAAGGAAATGTACAGTTGTGAGTACACGGAACACAGAGTGCATTCTGTATTATTTGTTAATTATTGTATTTCCACATGAACAACTGTGCACCTACTTTTGCCACACCCTGTATGAGAATGCTGGTTCAGGAAGAGAATACCAGTGAATAAACGTGTTCTTCTAGAAAAGAAGTAGTTGGACCACATTAGAAATTCCCAACCTAGCTCTGGCTTATGTGGCTCAGTTGGTTGGAGCATCATCTGTAACCAAAGGGTCTTCCATAGATGTAATACCTAACATCATTTTGATGATTCAGATGGCAGCTTTATTTCAATACCTCAAGGTCATTATGAACAGTAATTATGGTACTCTGGATGTGTAGAAGTTTTGATTAATAGTATTGTCAAATAGTATATGTCAAAGCTTATGTGTCCTGGCCAGGGCACATATCTAGGATGTGGGTTCAGTCCCCAGTCTAGGTGCATATGGGAGGCAACCAATTAATGCTTCTGTCTCGCATTGATGTTTCGCAATGAGGGGAGAAAAAATGTCCTTGGGTAAGGATTAAAAAAAAGAAATGGAAAGAAATTTTCAGCCTAAAATTCCTTCATGCCTAAGGGATTTCAAAAGTTGAAAATGGACATAGAAAGTGTGGGAGTGTTAAATATAAGTACTATTGTCTCTCTCCTGCAACCCAAAAAGTTGTCACTAGAATGCGAGGCTGACAGCTGCTGTGGATCCTTTATGTAATAAAGTTGTAGAGGGAAGGAAAGTTGAAAACCACTGGGTTACTCTGCTCCTGAGGGTCGGGGAATCCGATTTGCTCACAGAGCACATCTGAAGGAGTGTAGGAAGCAATGGTGTTTGAAAAGACCTGTTCCTGGGTTTCCACCTATAGAAATCTTGAAAGAATTGTACAGTAAACACCCATGTGTCCACCAACTAAATTCTGCAGTAGTGAAGTTTTGTTTTATGCATAGAGTCATTCATCAGTCTGACCTTTTCTAAAAATGTAATTCAGAGTAACTGACAGGCATCAGTGCACTTCGACTGTAAACACTACAGCCTGCATGTCATGAACTAGATTTTAATATTTGTGGTTGTTTAAATTTTACATACAGTGAGGTGTGTATTCAGTCACATTTTCAAACCACATGAATCTGTATGACACAAACTTCTGTCACCCCACCCCATTCACTAGAGGCTGCCCCTGTTCTCTCTTCTTTCAAACCACAGACCAGCGTTTGCCTGTCGTGGGACTTCATACGCAAATAGAATCGTGTCATGAATATGCACCACGAAAGGCTTCTTTCACTCCGCATAATGTTGGAGACTCATGCATATTGTTGCAGTGAATTTTTCCTTTCCCTTTTAATTACTAAGTTGTATTTCAGCAGTGTACGATGTTTACCCCTTCTCCTGTGGATGGGCACTGGACCGTTTCCAGGATTTTCTCCAGTATCTGGTTATTGTGATGAATTACATTTGTTGACTTTGGAATGTTAAACCAGCCTCCTGTCCCTCTTGGTCATGCCGTATTCTTCTCATGGATTGCTGGCAAACGTGTTTCCGCGGGCAGCACGTCGTTGGTCTTCCTTTTTACCCGGTCTAAGAACCTCAGCTTTTCTCATGGGATGTTTATTCTATTCGTATTTAATCCTGTAATCAAAGTGGTTGGATTTCAGTTTTCCATTTTGCTGTTTTCCGTATGCTGCATATTTTTTTTGTTTCTCTGTTCCTCGTTTCCAGCCTTCTTTTGGATTAATTGAATGTTTTTTAGATTCCATCTTAATAGCTCTGTTTCCTTTTAGCTAAAGTTCTTTGCCCTGTTACTATTTGTGTGTATGGTTGACACAAGGATTAGAATATAAATCCTGAACTTTCCAGTCTTCTTAAGGTTAATGTTGTAGCCCGTGGTGTAAACTGTAAGAACCTGGCAACTACATAATTCCATTTACCACCCCCATCTTCTTTGCTGTAGTTGTTGTGTGCGGTACATCTGTATATGCTATAGATCCCATTACACAGTGTTGTAATTTTTGCTTCAAACAGCTAAGTGTATATTGAAGTGTATATTGAAGATTTGATCTAAGCTCAAATCTGTAAAGCTTAGCCAATGAATATTTTTAAAGATTTTATTTATTTATTTTTAGAGAGGGGGAAGGGATGTAGAGAGGGAGAGAAACATTGATCCATTGCCTCTCACACACTCCCAACCAGGGACCTGGCCCACAACCCAGGTGTGTGCCCTGACCAGGAATCAAACCTGTGACACCTTTTGGTTTTCAGGATAACACCCAGTCCACTCAGCTACCCAGTCAGGGCTGAATTTTTAACTTTACATATTGTATTTTTTAGTTTTAGAATTTCCACTTAATACTTTTTTGTAGTTTTTATTTCTCTAAAACTTCCTGTGTTCATTCATTTTGAGCATGGTTTTTTTCTGCAGTCTTGAACTTGGTTACAATAATGGCTTTAAAATTCTGGCTACTTGTTCTGATATTTGAGTCATCTTAGGGTCTCTCTTTATTGATTATCATCTTTGCTCTTGGAATATGGATGACATTTTTCCCTTTCATATTGAGTGACTTTGGACTGTATCCTAGATATTGTGAATATTTCATTGTAGGATCTCTGGATCCTACTATAGTCCTTAAAAAGTATTGATTTTTAGGGGGATATTATTTTAGCAGGCAGTTAATTAGCTGGATACAGACTCTAAACTGTCTCCCTTGCAATGGACCACAGCTGAAATCTCTGTTCATTTTTTTGGACTTATATGGGCCACTGAGTACTGTTTTGAATGTGTATTTCATGAGTCAGCCACAGATTTGGGCAGAATTTATATGGAGAATGTCAGGCTTGCTCTCTGTGACCCTTTTCTTTCTGGGATGTTTCTTCTCACTTTTTAGCTGATATGTTTGCCGCAATTTTTTTAAAGATTTTATTTACTTTTTTAGAGAGAGGGAAAGGGAGGGAGAAAGAGAAGGACAGAAACATTGATGTGCGAGAGATACCAGTGTATTGATTTGTTGCCTCTCACAAGCCCCCCACTGGGGACCTGGCCAGCAACCCGGGAGTGTGCCCTGACTGGGAATTGAACCAGCAACCTTTGTGTTTGCAGGCCAGCACTCAATCCACTGAGCCACACCAGCCAGGACTGTTTGCCTCTACTTTTTTCTCTGATTTTGTAGCCAGAAAGACTGCAGATTTTTAGTTCAAATTTCTAGTTGCCTCTCAAGATGTACCTTTGGACAAATCACCGTAAAAAGTGGGGGAAGCATACCCACTGCCTTTCTCTCCTGCCCAGGATTGATTTTCCTCTAGTTTCTGCTGCTTTTGTTTCACATTACAGGACCTTCAGGTTAGTTTTTAAATCTCTCGTCCCGAGTTCAGAGTTGTTATCTGTAGAACTGGTTCGACATCACTGGAAGCATAACTCTGTTCAGGATTTTTTAGGCATTTTTAAAACTGCTTTTATGTTATTGCTAATGTTGATTGTTACTAACAGATACGATATTAGTCACCAATAACTATACAAATCAATTTAAGATTAAATTTCTATTTTGCTATTTGTCCTATTTCTGCTTCTTCTAAAGAATCTGTGTAGTTTGCAAATGTGCTTAATGACATAAATATAAGAGAGAGAATAATTCCTCGTGGTGATTCCAGCCATTATGATTACAGTGAGAAATTTTTTAAGCTGTTCAAGTATAGCAGTTTATCTGTTACTGTGGTTAAAAGTTTCACTGATACTGAAATTCATATTCAGGTAACTGAAATAGCAATACTCTGAATTTCACTGATATGCTTATCTAAAAATTAGGATTTATCTTGAGTGTTTTTCATACACTTAACTGTCTTAATACATGCAGTGTCTTTTCTAACTATTCATGTTTATCAGCCCAGTCGTTTGGTTCAGACATACAGTATGTTGATGGTGTAGATTTAACTTACAGTAGCCATATTTTTAGCCAAGGAGAAATTGGCTAAAGGTACTCAAAGAAGGCCTAATTGAAAGTGGCTGCTAGTGGGTTCACAGGGAGCCACAGTGCAAAAAGTATTTCGAGCACATTGCCAAGAACTGCTGTTAATGAAAGACATACACATAATCCACTTGACACCCCTTGATCCTGAACTTCCACGCAGACTAGATAGCTGTAATGGTTACTCCTCTGTGGCAGATTGGTGTATAGGAATAGGCATGATAAAGGGGAGATGATCTTGCCTAAAACAAACTGGGAGGGGCCTAAGAAAACAGCAGCCTCGAGAATCAGTGCTCTTTTATATTCCCTTTTTGGTTTTGCTTTTGTTTTCCTTTTCAGGTTCTTTTTGAAGGAGATTCCTGAGTAACTTTGTTCCATGTAGAAATCTGTGCTATTTCAGTTCATTCTTAACCCTTTGGGGTTAAACCTAGTAAGTTGGCTTAATTTAACAATAGCTCATACATCCCTTAGTGCTCCTCATTTCTAGAGGTCTTTTAAGATTAAATGTATTATTTGTTGTGTTTTAGAACTTCTTGACAATTTTGGTTATCTGAAATATCCTTATTTAAACCACAGTTACACTAGAAAACCCAAATGACCCCTGCACCATGATAGACCAATGTTAGTAACCACGGTGGGGCCACTGAGACTGAAGATGTTTGAAGACTTGTTGAATCTGCAGTGTCCAACATGAACTATTTCTTCTTGTCCACCCCCCCACTTGTAGGAGGCCCTCTTCATCGCTCGCTTTAGTCCCCCGAGCTGTGGCGTGCAGGTGAACAGGCTGTGGTACAAGCCCGTGGAGCAGTTCATCCTACCAGAGGTATGGGGTGGCGTGGAGACTGGAGTACCCAGCAGTCCTTTGCGCGCCCGGGGCTGTACTCAGGGGCCGGCGTTTGATCTTCTATTGTTCAGGGCAGCTCTCCAGGGTGGTAGACAGGTGAGGCCAATAACTGGGATGGACTAGAAGGTCTCGCTCTGCATTCCTACCTCCACAGAGCTTATCATCCCTTCAGGTTTCCAAAGCATTCTGCGAAGCATTGCCTGTTACCGTGGTTTAGTGAGTGGAGTAGAGGGCTATATGGCCGTGTTAGTGACAAAGGATAGTAATAGGTATGGATCATTCACAGAAAGACCAGACACTGAGACCAAGTGAGTAAATGTGATAGTTTACTCATCTAAAGAATTGGGGCAGCCCTTCCCAGGTAGCTCTGTTGGTTAGAGCTACACCGGAAGTTGTAGGTTCGATCCCTGGTCAGGGCATATACAGGAGTCAAACAATGAAAGCATAAATAAGTAGAACAACAAATTGATGTTCCTCTCTCTCCCCCTTCCTTTCTCAAAACCAATAAATAAAATTTAAAAAAAGAATCAGGGCTGGGGCAGCGTGGACAAGATAATGGCAAAGCACTGGACCACATTTCCCAGAGAAATGAAAGTCCTCCAAGTTGTAGATGTCTAAAAACATAACTCGCCTCTGGTCCCTCCAGATCCAGTCTGAAGTGGTGTGTGCTGGGGGCCGCCTTGCCTGCAGGTGCCCTGTTAACCCCTCAGTCAGGCCACAGTGCGGTCACAGAGCGCTACACTGCCGGGCACACACACAGTGTTCATCCGTCGGCCTCGGCCTTTCAGGCTGTCTCAGTCCAGTCTTGAGTGCATCCCCGTACTCGGTGCTTTGAAGACACAGTGGGGGCCAGTTTCCCCAGAAATCCCTGTGAGTCATGTTAGGTCAGCTAGAGCTCATCCTGTGACATCAAAACAGTTCCAATGTGGAAGCTAGACAGGTGACCAGCCACGCTGGCCAAACAGGAACCTTTCTCCTACCACAGTCTTATGGGGCTCTTCACCTTTATGCGACAACAGACTCACACATTCTGTGATGCACCAGGGGTCTTTGGAGTCAAGTAAAAGTAGCTGAAACGACATAGGCTAATTCCGTCAGAGACTTCTCCTCTGTTCCACCTACATATAAACTTCTGCTTCAACACATTTTGAGTGAAAGCACAACTAAAACACCTTCTCAGTGTTATTAAAAAAGACTGCAGAGAACATTCTCATACCTCTCCTTTGTATACATAGCTGGCAATTGTAGGATGAACTGTTGGTTCAAGTTTATACACATTTTGAAAGCCTGTCATTTCTTTCTGGAGGGCATGCCATTTGTGTAAGTTTGCATGTGTCAGCATTATGTAAGAATGCCTGTTTTTCTGTGTCCTTTGTAAATTGCATATATGAAATTAACTTTTTTCCTTGTTAAGGGAGGTGTGGACCATCAAAAACATCTCTTTCTTATAATGAAGAGTAGCGGTCAACTAAGTGTATTGGCCAAGTGCTGGACATCAGGTTCGAAGGGAGCAGTTCTTTGGTTTGTTTATTCATTTGCTCAGAAAAGACCTATGGAGAACTTGGTGTGTGCCGAGCACTGGGCTGTTTGAAAAGACAGTGCAAAGACCCTGCCCCGAAAGCAGCTGGTGGGGAGAAGAGTGAACTTGGACATTCCACTTCGCTTACTGTGTGCCAGGCACCGTCATGAATGTTTCCTACATTACTACTTGGGAAGCTTCTTTAGGATTGCAGCAAGTCATCTGTAAGAGTCCTTTTTCTCTACTCAGAATGAGCAGGGACAGAACCTATGGCAGCTTAGACTTTGCACAGCTCTCAAAGGCTCATGGCATTGTTCCCAGGAGACCAGGAGCACTGACGTCATGTTAGGTGCTGTACAGAATGGCCTGCAGCCTGATGTGGGGTCAAGTCCACAAAAGACTTACAGGATTGGTGTGAGTAGGAAAGAGAAAATGATGCTCTGGGAGTAAGTCCGTGCGGGCACAGTGGAGTGTGGGTGCCTGTGGGTGCCGTTGAATCCCTGCTCTGCTGCTCGGTGTCTCTGCGACCTATGTACACCACTTAACTCACTGTGTCTGCCTCCTCTGTAGACCCCTCCTCTGCTGACTAACCCAGGTTAGAGGGCTGTTCTAGGGACTGAGAGATTTGATACATGTAGAACACGTAAAACATGTCACCCCATGGTAAGCATTCAGGACACACATGTGTGCTGTCCTTATTTCTGCTGTGCTCATTGGGATTGGGGGCATCCTGGTCATGTTTCAGGAGCAGTGTTTCTCCAGCTGGGGCATGTGCCCCTGGGAGGATATTTAATGGTGTCTGGAGACACGGTCAGTTACAGCTGTGTGTGGAGTGGTGCTGGTGTGTGGAGGGTGCAGGCCGAACCACTGCCAAACACCCCGAAGTGCACGGGATGGCCCCACGCATTGATGGTGCCAAGCTTGGGAAACTGTCTAAGAGAGAGGAGTCACAATAGGGACAAAGAGGAAGAAAAGAAGCTTTAATACTTTAGGCTAATCACAGTTTTACAGTATCTTCCATTCTTCTAGAAAAAGAATTACAAATTTTGGTAAAAAAAAACTATTACTTTCCCTTACACTGTTCTTGTTCTTAGGAAGTATATGCTGAAGTATTTAAACGTGACATGTCATGGTATCTGCATTTTACTTAAGGGATTGCACAGCAGAAAATGTGTGTGTGTGTGTGTGTGTGTGTGTGTGTGTGTGTGTGTAGACAGAGGTAAAGCAGACGTGAACACATGGTAGCAGTCAGTGAATCCAGGCAATCTTTAATGCCTTGTGATCCTTATTTTGCATTATGCTTTCAACTAAATCAACTTTTCATTTTTGATTACTTCTGAGTAATATTTTTTCTTTTAAACACTTGCAGTTATTTAACAGTGGGGTTGGGGGCCAGGATTGTGGATGATTTTCATTTTCTTCTTTTTGTGTATCATTTTCTAAGTATTCCATAATAAATATATATTTTATTTAAAAGAAAAATAAACTTTAAAAAATTAACAAATATTCTTTTACACACAATCCTATTTTGTTGAAACCATGTTTCATTTATATTCTGCTGCATCGAGCCTAATGAGGCTCATTAGCACGGAACACTGGCGGAGCAGAGTGGTGTGCCTGCCTGTCATCAGCAGAGAGTGACAGGAGGAAGCAGATCCTGACTGCGCTTGAGAGGGAGTGAGAGGCTGTGTTCTGTAGGCCCCCCACACTTCCTGTCTGCCGGGATCACATGTCAGCAGTGTGGCCTGTCAAGCAGGCAGATCTCTTGTAGTGTTCTCATCATGTGATTCACTGATGCATAAATCTCAGTGGGGGGAGCCACAGATATAAATGGAGACTGCTATGTGTTTCTCTTAAAATATTTACTTCTCTAATTTCTTATCTTCCTCAGTAGTGTGATTGAAACCTGGAACTAATTTCAATAAAAAGACTATTTTCATTCACCTGACGCACTAGAGACAGTATCATTAGTATTGTGGGTATTTACGCATTTTTTTAATCAAAGTCAGAATATTTTAGATGTAGTCATTTCTCCAATCCACCAGAAATGTTAACAGTTACAGACACAAAACTACTATGTGTTCAAGCTATTCTGTTGGTTCGGATGACAAATAAGAAATAGGACACAAAAGAATTAACGCCGTGCAAAAGAGGTCACAGATAGTTTGCTCACAACAGCTGTAATGTGTGAGATAATTTACGAGGTCTCATTTTTCCAACCTGTACCAAGCTGTTCTTCCTGACTTTTACTTTGGTCTTATGCTCTTAGCAGGGGTGCACCATAAACAAGTTGTTTCATATCTGCAGAGACTCCTAGCATTATGGTTCCTTTGCATCAGAGAGTAGAAAGTGGGCCTGGGAGCATAAGAACACACTGGTGACCTCGACGTGGAGCAGGCATGGGGGAGGAGGAGAGGGAGCTGCTCCCTTCCTAGGAACAACACAACTGCCTGGGTGTGCGAGTCCAGTGAGTAAACCAGGGTCGTGTGCAGGGCCGGTGGGTGTGGGCGAGAATATGGTGCAGGCAGCCCGCTGGTGCATCCTGACCCCGTGCAGCAGGAGCCCCTGGGAAAAGCAGGTCAAGCACCAACTTTCAGTGGAGTGGACAGGGCAGAGATTTCCTTGTTTCACACCACATTTTCCAGATTTGTAGTTTCAAGGTAATGCATTTTTATTCGGTCGTTAGAGCTTTACTTTTGGTCTGGTTCATTTGAAATGGCAGTCACTGAAGTTCCCAGTGACCTCTGCCCTTCCCCCAGTCAATCAGTTTTCTCTTGGCTTCTGCAGTGTTCATCCTCTCGGTTCAGCTACATCTGGCTCAGTCCTTTCTGATGTACTTCGTTATCTCCTCTTTTGCTTTCCTCTTAAATATTAATTATTAGGGTTTGATACACAGCCTTCTCTCTTACTCATTCTTTTTGGGCAGTTTCATCCATTATCACCTGTTTACGAATGGGGCTGTTAAATTTACAGCCCGGATTTCTTGCATGAACACCCCACACTCGTCAGCTGCCCACTGAGCTTCTCTCCCTGAATGTCCCGTGGGTGTCCTGATGGTGCTGGCATCTGCGTCGCACCGTTCTCGTCTCCTGGGTTTTTGGTCGTGGATAACAGACCTCCTTTTCCTCGGGCACCCAAACCAGAATCATGGGGTTTATCCTCAACTCTCATGTCTGAGCACTCACCAGATTCTATCGGTTCTTCCTCCTGAACATATTCGATGTCAGTCCTTCCAAACTGTGGCTAGTGAAGTTTTAGAAGAAAGTGAAGTACACCACGGGCAAGAAGCTATGGCTGCTGCAGGGAAAGACATGGTGAACCCAGACCGGCCCCACGTGGTCAAGGGCTGACTACTTAGCTCTCGGGTCCAGACCCTGGCCTTCAGTTAGTTCACTCCGAGATGATCAGGTTCTCACTGAAAGATGTTATCTGAATTCCCAGATCAGTGCATAAACCGGAATGGCCATTCATCTGCCCTTAATGGGTGTTAGCTTATCAGAGCAGCAGGTTTTGACCCGTGTGCCACAAGAATGTTTAAAACACGCAGTACCTGACGATTTTTGTCAGATCAGCAAAAAATACATTTTTTGATGAGCCACAGAATTTTAGTAATTAGTTAATGTGTGCCATGAACTGAAAAGGGGAGAAAATAATTGTGTTAGAGTGGTTTAAAAGTTCATGGCCCCTGTCTAGGGACATCCTTGTTGCTATGTCAGGCACCTGAAAACTGAGTTTGAACCGTGCTTGTTTAGGCATTGAGTTTTACTACAAACATGGCAAGAAGGTGCTTCAGCTCATCTAGACGGGGCGGTGGTGACCCAAATGCTCTGCCTCTTCCAGTTACCAGGTCTCTCTCTCCTTGATCATAGCCACAGTGCCAGCATTTCCTAATAGTGGCCAGTTGGCGATGCATTGTTTAAGGTATTGATCTTACTAATTAAGCTTCAGTCTTAGAGCTCTTCCTAGTTATTAGGAACATTGTTTTCTTTAATGTACTGATGTAATTCAACTCAGAGGGCAGTCTCTTCTTATCCTTTTTTATTGAGCTATAATTGACATAAAACTGTTTCAGGTGCACAGTATAGTGATTCCAGGTTCCCTCTGGTGGTGGTAAAGCTGCATGTTGCTGAGCAGAGAAACGGCACTGTATCGCTCATCCTCTGCCCTGTGGGTGGCATCACTTTTCCATTTTAAAGGTTAGGAAAGGATGAGACAAGGCGTGTCCACAGGATCTGCCCTGAGGAGCCCTAGGACTCCACCAGGTACATCAGGTGTGTCCCAGACAATGACGGTTGAGGCACATTAGCTGATTGTAAAGTGCCAGGCTGCCTGAGGAACACTGACTCTTTCAGTATTTGTATCTGTTTTAGTAAAGAAGTTTTATTGCTTAAAAAAAGCTTGCAAACCACTGGTCTCACTTATTGGACAAATTCAATTTTGTGTTGTATCCTCATAATGCTTGGTAAATGAGACATTGTAAAGTACTTGTCTCTTAATTTTACTACCTGAAATTTTTAGACCATTAAAACTGTATCTTTTATCTCATGCCCTACACCAGAATTAATCATTGATTTTGAATTCAACATTAATAGCACATTTTTCTCAGAGAAACATCAATTTCTGCTGTTCACTTATTCACACATTTATTTTGTGTTCTGCTTGTAAGTCAGGCCACTCTGGGCACTGGAGATGTGGTGGCTGGTGAGTCGGCAAGGTCCCTGCTGTCCAGTGGGAGTGGTTGGTCTGACAATAGAAAGGGAAATAGGAAACAGTGTGAAGTGGGATCTAGAACGTCACACAGGACTTCTGGTCAAGATGGAGGCGTAGGGAGATATGCTTCGCCTCCTTGGGCAACCATAGGAAGAATTACAACTAGATCTCAAAACTACACCCAGAACCATCAGAAAATCTAGCTGTGTGGAAGTCTGACATCCAGTGATTTAAAGAAGCCACATTCATCCAGATGGGTGGGGGGGCGGAGTCATGGAGACAGGCAGAGAAGAGCAGAGAGACGCGGTGTGGCACAGAGAGGCAGTGGTGGAACAGATGGTCCTGTGTTCACACATGGTGGATAAAAATTAGGAATACTTTGGGAGTAAGCAATCCTGGCCTCAGGCCAGACCCCACAGCCCAGGGTTCCAGTACTGGGAAAATAAATCCCCATAACTTCTAGCTGTAAAAACCAGTGGGGGTTGGGGTGGCAGAAGAAACTGCCGGATTTCAGGAGATTCAGCTTAAAAGGCCCACAGGGTCTTAAAAGGTCCACAAACCCACCCACTCTGGGACTCACTACCAGGGCAACATCTGGAAGGGAGCCAGTTGCATCCAGGAAATGGGTGAAGTGACTGGAAATGGGGCAAGTACCAGGCAGCAGCACTACCCCCTCTTCAAGCCCTCCCCCTACACAGAACCACAAAGCGGTAAAGTGGGTTGCCTCGCACTGGCAGTTACCTAAGGCTCCACCCCACACAATTTACAGGTGCCTTTTCTATAATAGGCCATACAACTAAGATAGTGAGTCAAAGCAGCTCTACCTAATACATAGAAACAAACAGGGAGGCTGCCAAATTGAGGAGACAAATAAATATGGCCCAAATGAAAGAACAGAACAAAGCCCCAGAAAAAGAACTAAACAAAACAGAGATAACCAACCTATCAGATGCAGAGTTCAAGTCACTGGTGATCAGGATGCTCGAAGAACTTGTTGAGTATGGCAACAACATAAAGGAAGAAATGAAGGCTACACTAAGTGAAATAAAGAAAAATCTACAAGGAACTATCAGTTGGAGGGGAGGAAGCTGGGATTCAAATCAGTGATTTGGAACTAAAGGAAGAAATAAGCATTCGACCAGAATAGCAAGAAGAAAAAAAGAATTTAAAAAAAAAAGGATAGCAAAGGAGCCTGTGGGACATCTCCAAACGTACCAACATCCAAATCATTGGGATTCCAGAAGACGAGGAAGAGCAAGAAAGTGAAAACTTACTTGAAAAAATAACGAAAGAAAACTTCCCTAATTTGGCAAAGGAAATAGACATGCGAGTCCAGGAAGTGCAGAGGGTCCCAAACAAGTTGGACCCAAAGAGGACCCCAAGACACATCATGATTAAAATGCCAAAGGTTAGAGATAAAGAGAGAATCTGAAAAGCAGAGAGTTACCTACAAAGGAGTTCCCATGAGACTGTCAGCTGATTTGGTATGTCGGGCACCTACATACCAAAAGAAACTTTGCAGGCAAGAATGGGCTGGCAAGATGTATTCGAAGTAACAAAAAGCAAAGACCTACAACCTAGATTACTCTACACAGCAAAACTATCATTTAGAATGGAAGGGCAGATAAAGTGCTTCCCAGACAAGGTAAAGCTAAAGGAGTTCACCATCACCAGGCCATTATTATATGGAATGTTACAAAGGGGCTTAAGAAAAAGATCGAAAGTATGGACATTAAAATGGCAACAAATTCACAACTATCTACAACTGAATCTAAAAAAAGAACCAAGCAAATAAGCAGAACAGGAACAGAATCACAGAAATGGAGGTCACTTGGAGGGTTATTGGCAGGGAGGGGGAAGGGGCAGAATAGGGGGAAAGGTACAGGGATTAAGAAGCATAACTGGTAGGTACAAAATAGACAGGGGGAGGTTAAGAATAGTATGGGAAATGGAGAAGCCAAAGAACTTACACGCACGAACCATGGATGTGAACTAAGGGGGGGCTTTGCTGGAGGGAAGGAGGGTGCCGGGCACAGATGGTGGCAAAGGGGGAACATTTGAGACAGCTGTAATAGTATAATCAATAAAATATATTTTAACAAAAACAAAGGTTGATGTGCTGGAGAGACACTGGGCGCTGGCTGCCTCCATTGCCTCCGTGTGCCATGTGCCCGGCAAGAGCCGGCCGGGCACAGATCCCACAAATGGAAACCACAGGGAAATCAGAAGACAGAGTTTAAATGTATATCAAACCTTGCAGGAGGGGAACATAACTTCCTAAACTCAGAACTTAATTGTAATAATCACAAAGGAAAAGCTTGTCAGCTTAAACAAAGATAAAACTATGGAACTTTGAATTAAAAAAAAAACTAAATGGCAGATAATTCTAAAGAATATTTTTAGCATGTAAAATATATACAAGATTGTCTATTAAAAGCTCATACAGATTAATGAGGAAAATATGAAATTCAGTAGCTAAATGGCAAAGAAGCATGACAAAGCAGTGCCCAGAAAAGACCGTAATTCACATACATCACTGGAACTCCAAAGGAACACAATTAAATGGGGAATCGCTTTTTTAATGTAACAAGTCAGCATAAACTTCTTTTTTTTTTTACTAATACCCCATACTGGGAAGAGTACAATGCAATTGGCATCTTCATATATTGCTAATGACCCTTTAAATTAATATAATTTGCTTTTGAAAAGCAGTTTGACGCTGTATCAAAAATCATATAAAAGACTACATCTGTTTCTTATCCCAGTATTTTCACTTCTGGAAATTTATTTTAAATAAATTATTGGGGGAAAATAAACCTTAACACCAATACATGGCTCACATGATTTTAGTAGACCCTTGGAAGCACCCAGTGTCTTGACGGTGGGGCGTTGTTTGAAACGTGGACGAAAAAGAAGGGTTGTGACCACTGCATTAGCTTGAGGAAGTGCTTTGACTTAGCGGGACATACCAAACAGCGCGTGCAGAGTTGCCTGTATATGCTTTTTAATTGTTTTTTAGTTGAGTACTTGAAAGACTAGACTCAAGGGTATACACCAAAATGTTAACAATGGTGTGTTAGTTGTGGGATAAAAATTTTAACCCATGTGTCTTCAGAAAAAAATGTGTTTCCTTTAAAATTTACTTAAGACCGAGATGACAGCAATAATGAAATGACTCATTTTTCATCTTTCTTGATAGAGCTTTGAGGGCACCATCGTGTGGGAGAGCCAGGACCCCCAGGGCCTCGTGTCAAGGAACCTCCACACAGTGACCGTCAATGATGGAGGGGGAGTTCTCAGGGTCCTCACAGTAAGTCACTCTCGTTTTGTTTTAAGGTTGTGTGGCATACTTCAGCATTTCCAATACATAACAGTGTTTTTCAGTTTGTTTTTACACAACCCAGACAATATGGAGTAATCTTGTGTGTTTTAGGACACATAGTAACAAATGTGTCTTCACCTTAGTAAAGATTAAAACCTCGAATATTCTGTGACTTTGTAACTCGACTGTTTGTAAATACAGGGTGGGCAAAAGTTGGTTTACAGTTATGAGTACATGAAATATAGAATTTATTCTTGCATTATTTTTGTATTATTTTCTATATGAACAACTCTAAACCTACTTTTGCCCTGCCTGTATAGTTTTGCCTTAAGATCACAGCATTTGAGGAAGAGTGACATTTTATTTCTCAGTGGTATTTAACATCAAGAACACTTGCTTGTCTAGTAAAATCCAGAATGTGCGCTGTCTCACCTGGATGCAAGGTGCTAGTTAAAATGCTGCAGAGGAACCCAGCAGAGGGCAGGGAGACACAGGGCAGGGCGGTCCGGTCGGGCGGGGCAGAGCAGAGCCGTCCTTCATTTGCCCTGGCTCGATGCCTGTGCCGGTGGCCAGAGCTACCGCATGCCCAGAACACATTTTTTTTTAACTATTGATTAAAGTATTGGAAGTAAGATTGAGTTTTCCCTTTCATTTATATTGCTAGAATTTCTGTCTCATGTTTTTCATTTATTCAAATTTAAAACAGCTTGACAGGTAAATTTCTCAGAGTAAACGAATGTAGAATGATAAAGAACATGTATTAACAGTATTGATAACTGAGTAAGAAAGTGTAATTTGGATTATAATATTTGTGCTTTAATAAAAATTCATTAAACAGCAGCGGGTGGGGGGAAGGAGACAAACTTAAAAGTTAGAACTCCAGTTAGGTGGTGTTCGTGGTGCAGTCTTTTGTTCCCCTTGATGCTCCAATGTAATGGTTAGAAGCACTTGCACTTCAATTCACAAATTAGTACATTTTCATTCAATATGAACCTTATTCATGTGTGTTAATTCCCGACTTTGAAGTGCATACCATATGGCATGTTGCCGCCGGTTCAGAAAACACCCACCGGACACCGCTTGCGAGCCAGGCGCCGAGGTAGCAGAGTGGGGACCTTGCAGGCCCACAGTGGCCACAAACCGTGCGTCATTGCAATCCTAGCCTTGTGAGCCATGGTTAGGGTTTCATCCTTTATTGTGAAAAGTCCTTCATTTAAGATGGAATGTTTCATGGAGTTTAATTATATTTTCTTGATTATTTTCGAGTCAAGTATCTATCATGTCTTGCCTCCTTTTCTATTTATGAAACTTAAAAATGTCCAAAATGTGCCAGAATGCTGTAGTAGCGAGCTGGTTACACAAAAGGAAATCAGATTACATCTGAGTTGAGAACTAGGTTCAAATGTAAAGACTCAAGTGATCTCCTTTGGGGGTGAATATAGTTGTGGAGCTGTAGATAGCTCAGTGTACCTAAACAAAGTCAGGGGACTTGGTGGTCGGCACTAGCCAACCCCACGTGCAAACACAGATTTCCCTCCTAAACACACAGAGCTGTAAGTTCTCCTAAGTCTTGTCTTGCTCCCTTGCCAGCAAGTGTAATATCAGAAAATTTTAAAAACCAAAACAAAAGCCAAGTGGTGACTTTTTAGATAGAAGTTAATAAACAAAGTACGTCAGGTTCTAAATAAGCCAAAACAATGTAGTGTACACAATAAACACATAAGGAGCATGCAGCCTTTTATGGAATGGCATAGCTGGAATCTGTAGCATTCACTTGCTGTTTCGTCCACATTCAGCTACAAACCGTGTTTTATATTAGTGACAAGTTACGAAAGTCACGTCAGGACACTGTCTCTCTAGTAGCTGTAGAACACTGCTCTGTCCAATACAGTGCCGCTGAAAGATCTGTCCGGAGAAGGAGCCGGGCGGTAGCTCCCGAAAGGTGAGTGTGCTGAAGAAGTGCTGTGACCGTGCTGCAGCAGCTGGAGGCCCCTCGGTCCCCCTGAGGGGGGTGCCGTGGCTGCGCCACACGCAGCAGGGTCACCGCACTCTGAGCAAAAGCATCGAGTGAATCCCTCCACAGTGACAGAGCCTCCATGCTGAGCAGCAGACTCGGACTGCGGCTGTCCGTGTCCGAGTCTCACCAGCGTCAGCGGCCGTGTGGAGAGGCCCTTTCTTCTGCGCAGTGACCTGGCTTCAGACTGTGCCTGGATGTGTTCAGACTCGTGGGAGTGTTCAATCTCCAAAAAAATGAAAAATGATCATCTTTTTTAGTGATGAGGTTACAGTGCAAAATAAAATTGGATTTTGTACTATTATGGTAGCAAGCTCAAGAATATCTAATTGTGTAAGTTGGGCCTCTAACAGCTGTGTGGACCACTGCACACCCCTGATGTGTGATTGTAATTAGGTGACAGAACAAGGAGGCCATTGGTGTCCCCCAACGGTGCAGGCCTACTGTGCTCAGTGTGGGCGGATTTCGCTGCTGTGCATCCACGTTATGAATTCTGCCTGTCAGTTTTAAGTGTAAGGGGTGTGTGTGTGTGTGTGTGTGCGCGCGCGCACGCGCGCTGCAACACCCAGCACTCGCAATCTTGTTTCTTTCAGGCTGCAGAGGGTGCATTGCCTCACGAATTCATGGAAGGTGTGGAGGGAGTTGCAGGTGGTTTTATTTATACTATTCAGGGTAAGTTGGCTGGCTGAAAGTTGAAAAGCATACTGAATCTCATGTACCTAGTCTTACTGTATACCTGGGCGTAAAAGGTGATTTATTTTCTTGTCATTAAAAAATAGCTTTATTAGTGTATCATTGACGACCACACAGTTTATCTTCTTAAAGCGCTAATTCCGTGCGGC
Organism: Carollia perspicillata; assembly: GCA_004027735.1. NCBI lineage: Eukaryota > Metazoa > Chordata > Mammalia > Chiroptera > Phyllostomidae > Carollia > Carollia perspicillata. The sequence continues at coordinate 26,279 of PVKM010003483.1, read as the reverse complement.
TGGTGCACTGAGCCCTGCACCCAGCTGCGCTGATTCCAGGTCACTTCCAGCACCGCGGGAAGGACCCGGGCCCGTCGGCCGGCATCCTCGTTCTGTCTCCCCTTCAGCCCCGACCACCACGCACCTGCTCACAGACCTTAAATCCACAGATTCATTTCTGGATGCTCTGTTCTGTTGACCTCTATGTCTGTCTGTACCCCACATCTACAGTCTCGGTTATGTGCTGTGTAGTGACATTTGAAATCAGGAAACGTGGGTCCTCCAGCTCTGTTCTTTTTTCAGATTGTTTAGGCTAGTCTGGGTCCCTTGCATTTCCATATGAATTTTAGGATCAGCTTGTCAACTTCTGCAGAAAAGCCAGCTGGGACTTTGAAAGCGGTTGTATTCAGTGTGTAGATACATCATTTTGGGGAGCGTTGACATCGTAACATTAAGTATCTGATCCATGAGCATGGGGTGTCTTTCCATTTATTTAGGTCTTATTCAATTCTTTCAGTTGTGCTTTGTGATTTTCAGAGTACAAGTCGTGGACTTCTTTTGTTAAATTTATTCTTAAATGCTCATTTTTATGCTATTGTAAGTGGAATTTTTAAAAATTATATTTCCAGATTGTTCATTGGTAATGTATGCAGTTGATTTTTATATATCAATTTTGTATGCTGCAGCGTTGCTGAACTCATTTATTAGTAATTGTAGGGTGCCTTAGGAAAATGCTTTTCAAAACAAGAGTGAAATAACTCAGATTTTAAGCTACAGGAATTAAAATGAATTGATTATCTTCTCATGTATTGAATATATCTGGCAATCAGAGTAGAAGATTTTTGTGTGATCTGAGGATCAAAGGGCCATTCGGTAGAATTACATGGCACACAGATTCTTAAATTTTGTGGGCCTTGGCCCTACCCTGAGCAGCAGAGGTAAAATCTTCAGGGCTGGAGCTCTGGTGTTTGTGCTTAAACAGGCTCCTTAGGTGGGTCTCTCAGACACCTCCAGACCCTGAGAGGCTGTAAACCACCATAGGCGTCTTTTAAACAGCACCTAGACAGATCACCAGAATTTAAACACACACCAATGCATTACTTCATCCTCACATCGTTCAGATAGATGCAATATAGGACAGAATGTGTGATTTGTTCATCAAAAAAGGCCTGTATTTAATTTCTTCTCTCATCTTGTCACCATTTTCTCTAACTGCAGTTTTATAACATTTTCACTGTAAGTGTTACATTGTACGTATTTACCCTTACTTCTAAGTTAAGGCGAAAGGATGTTACAGTAGCACATAAAAGTTGAAAAGACCCCAAGGTTATTTAGGCTTGTGTTTCTTAAGAGGTAGTCAGAGGTACAGTGAGGCACATGTTAAAAATGCAGTTCCGGCCCTGGCCACATAGCTCAGTTGATTAGAGTGTCTTCCCAATACACCAAGGTTGAGGGTTCGATCTCCAGTCAGGGCACGTACTAGAAGCAATCAGTGAGTGCATAAATAAGTGGAACAACAAATCAGTGTTTCCCTCACCCTTCCTCTCTCTATCTAAAATCAATAATTTTTTTTTAATTTTTGAAAATGCGGATTGCTGGGTCCCACCCCAGACCTGCAGTATCTCTGGGCTTGGGGCCTGGAGATGTGCCTTTCTGAGACCATTCCTGAGAACCAACCCTCCATTAAGGTGAAAACACTGTGGTGTGGAGACTTGTACTCGCTCAGGTCCCTCGGAGTGGCAGAGACAGAGCTCAGACTCGCAGGTCTTCAGACTCTCACTCCTCGCCTCCCCATTCGCAGTTAGAAAGTGGAGCACTGGGTCGCTTTTGAGCTTCCTTTCCCTGCCCTCAGTTATTCTCTTTTTTTTTTTCCCAGAAATTTTCTCTTAATTTGAAACATTTGATAAAATCCTGCCCTAGTGCTGCCTTAATTATATCCACAGGGTCTGAAGACAGTCCCTGCACACATGTGGCAGATGATCAGTTGACTTGTGAGGTGGTAGTGTTTTAAGTACTTTAGTAGCCATTTTTATTATGAAATATTATAAATACACCAAAAATAGGGATTGCTATAAGAAATGGCCATGCACCTATTGCTCAGAATTAGCAATGCTTACCTTTTGTCATAGTTGCTTTTTCAAAGAAAGCAAGCATTACAGGTAAACCTGCAGCCCTGCCCTTCCCTGGAGGGAGGCCCACTGTCCTCCGTCAGTGCACCCTCCCCATCCTTCTTTCCCTGCTGTCCCCCGTGGTGCACACGCATGTTCTTCCAAGTTGTGCTTCGCTGAGAACATTTTATATCTGTGCTATCACACTGCGTGTGTCAGTTAGCCACACGTTTTTCTCACTCAGCATTGTTTCTCAACGCCATTCCCCTTCACACGAAACCAGACACAGTTTAAACTGCTGCGCTCCACCGTGTGAACACACCAGTTTAGCCATTCTCCTGGGAGTGGGCATTTAGCTGGGTTCCGTTTTCTCACTGTCACAAGCAGTGCTGCAACGACTGTCCTTGTGGTCACATAAACTAACGTCCGCAGTGGACTAATGAGTCATACAGCGTGCGCATCCTCAGCCTGTCCAGGTCCTGCTGGACTGCCCCCCACAGCAAAGCTGTCCGTTTATCATGATAGTTCCCCTTTCCCCACCTCCAAGGGCCTACCGGCCGTGTTCCTGTGAGCTGGCCTGGGGAACCGAGTTTTAGTGGGCGTGAGTTCTGGGTCCTCTGTTTGCAAATGGCTTTCTCCTCCAGCTCTCGACTTCTCCTTTTTAGAAGGTGATGCTCTCTTACAAAACCTTCATTCTCGCCCTCAAAGACGTATTGATCATATACGTAATCTCCACGAGGAAGATGCCTTACTCAAGGAGGAAAGCAGCGCCCACGATGATATTATTTTTGTGGATGTCATCGACACTTACCGAAATGTTCCTGCCAAGTTGTTGAACTTCTACAAATGGTAGGTTGTGAAACTGCTGAGTAGACGGATTTTGTTTTAGTGTTCTTTTCACAGAGAAAGTTTATCAAACCATCAAACCACTGAGCTTTTTAGGAAACTAACTAACCTAAGACCCTGAACGCCTGAGGTACGGTCTTGTGTGTCCTGGTACTCTGTGAGGACAGGCCTGATAAATGCCACTCCTTCCTTCCTTAGATGGGTGGAGCCATTGTGGGAGTGACAGGGACCATCAAACTAATGGGCAAGCGTAGCTCTCACTTGGAGTCATTGCCATGGTTGGCTCAGGGCAGCCTTACATGAAAGTCAGTGAGTTTGAGATGGTCTATTTTCATGCCTGCCCTCCTCAGTCCCCAGTTTTAGCTATGGCACCCAGGTCAGTGGTCCGAATTCTGTTCAGCTGAACATCGACATCATAGTTCCATTTCCTACTTACCCATTTAAAGGTTACTTGCCCTAATTCCAAAACTTTTATGTAAAATGAAATTTACCAGCCCTCAGAGTCTGTCATATTTATAACTTCCAGAGCCTCCAGTATTCCTTGGGTCTTAGTTGTAATTCCTACCTTTATAATAACAGTGGCAACAGTAATAGTCACGGCCATATCACCCTGAATGCGCCTGACCTCATGTGATCGCGGAAGCTGAGCAGGTCGGCCCGGTTTATACCTGGATGGGAGACCAGTAGTCATAACTGCTGGACATACAGGTGTTGGTGCCGAGTTGCTCCAGGGTCCCATAGTTTGCTGTGGAGCCCCTGACGCAGGCCTGAAACCTTCTAACTGCGTCTCTGTCTGGACTGTATCTATAATGTGCATTCACATCTTTGTCTTTTTTTTCTTTTTGTATTTTATTTAATCTTTATTTTATTACATTACTTTTTAGTCCCCTTATACTCCCTTTCCCCCAGAAATCACCACCGTTGATTTCTGGGCACCGTCCATGCCCATGAGTGTTTTTCCTTTTTGCTCAATCCCACCCCCGCTAGCAGTCATCCTGCTCTCTATGAGTCTGTCCCCATTTTCCTTGTTAGTTCAGTTTGTTCATTAGATTCCACATACGAGTGAAATCATATGGTGTTTGTCTTTCTCTGACTGGCTTATTTCACTTAGCATGTTCTCCACGTCCATTCATACTGCTGCAAAGGGTAAAGTTTTCTCCTTTTACGGCTGAGTAGTACTCCATTGTGTAAATGCCCTGTCTTTTCCTTTAAAGCTTTATCAGGGAGCATGTTTCTTGGTGAGCCCCACTCTGTCCCTTCTTCTCTGGGACCCTGTGCAGAGTGGGGAACTATCAGTCACTCTGTGAACATCTGGTCCTGATCTGCAGCACCCCTGGTCCTGATGGGCCGCCAGTCAGATCAGGTGTAGAACATGATGTGTCACGGCTAGGGCAAGTTGATACAATTTTGGAGTCATCATGTGGGCAGAGGACAGACACAAATATGACTTGGAAGTTTGGGTGTGTCTAAAATACCAGGATTGAGTTTGGACCTTCTTGCAGCTCAAGGCCACTAGTGGGCATTCCTTCCTGCTGTAAGTAGGGCCAAGGCAGGGATGTGAAGAGGTACAGAGTGGGAATGGAGGTCCAGGAAATGGGAAATCAGTGCGGTGGAGTTCTAGCACTTTCCATAGGGGTGGACTCCCAGTAGTGGAAGTTCAAGTTAGCTAGATATTACCTTCAATTTAAGTTTTATCTTCCCCCCTCCTCACGTCTCTGAGACCTTGGCCACTCCCCTCAGTGTCTGTTGCTACTGTTTTGGGTCATCATCTCCGCCTAGGTGACTGCAGTGACCTCCTAACAGCTGTGCTCTGGGACCCGCTTCCCCAGAGCCCGCCCTGTCTGCCCTCCACTCCGTAAACGAAAGCTTCATTATTCAGTCGTCTTTACTCAGCTTAGTCACCACTGACCTCACGAGCACGTGCTTCCTGCTGGCATCACAAAACGAAGATGTCGTTTTGTGTCCAGTTGCCATTATATATATTTTTATATCTACATAAATGAAATCACCCTCCTGTGCCTCCCAGAAAGGTCATTGATAACTGTTTCATTGCTGGAAATCGTTTCCAAGGAAAATGTGTACCAGTGTTATAACTCATTTTTTTACCATAAAATGTAATGTGGATAGTAGCATATTGTGGCTGCTTGTCTGACAGTGTTCCACGAGGGACCAGGCATGATGCCAGTCCCCTCATCCTGGGCCTGTCTTACTGAAAACACAGGGGTCCGATGTCCTGTAGATTCGGTGGTCCGACCTGAGCGGTGTCTGGGAAGCATTTGTTTGATCATAGGGTCCGCGGAAGCCAGAGGCTTTCATGCCGCGTTCTTCCTTTGCACCTTTCTGCGTCAGCGCGTCCCCGTGTTTGGCTGTGCAATGACTGCCAGGGGAGGCTGTGGCTGGCGGCAGCAGCGCTGTGTTAAGGAGGAGAAACTGAAAAAGTGTGCAGGAAGGAGGGGACAGTTTTCTGTAAAGCATTAGCAGGGCAGCTGCGCTGGCGCCACCTCGTCCCCTCGCATGGGCACGCCGACCTACATGCCCCTTTCTGCCAACAGGACTGTGGCAACGACCAGCTTCGACCTGCTGCTGAAGACAGATGACGACTGCTACGTAGACTTGGAGGCCGTGTTTAGCAGGATCGCCCACGAGAACCTGGATGGGCCCAACTTCTGGTGGGGGAAGTAAGTTCACCATTGTTATTGGCAGTCATGTAGCTACCCAAAGGTAATTTAGGATGAAATATACTTCATTTTTAATATGGAAAATGTAGTTGAGATAGGCAATTTCCCTGTTAGGCCCCTGGGTTACTTACTCTATTTTAATAATCTGTGATTAGTGGGAAGAAAACTTTATGGAAAGCCTCAAGCTAATGTGAAGGCAGGAAAGTGGTCTGGCTTCGCCCTCATGCCCTCGAAGCAGGTGGCCCTCAGATTAACAGGCACTGCAGTCGTATGTCAGCGTAAGTGTGTGACATTTCTGAAACTGCATTCTTCAGGAGTGCGTAGGGGTCAGTGAATTTTCAAGCATATATACACAAGATGGTCTGGTCCCTTCCATTCTCATTCTTCTTTCCTTACCACTATTCCTTTGTGGTGATAATAAAGTTGGTCGGACGTGTATCAGGCAACACAAAGACGCCAGCTTGTCTCAAACCTCAGTTTCAGGTGGAACTGGGCAGTGGACCGGACGGGGAAGTGGCAGGAGCTGGAGTACCCCAGCCCCGCGTACCCTGCCTTTGCGTGTGGCTCGGGCTACGTGGTCTCCAGGGACATTGTCCACTGGCTGGCCAGCAATGCAGGGAGGCTGAAGACCTATCAGGTAGGTAATTCAGAGTTTCTGACCTGAGAGCGCACCCATCAAACCAAGCTTCCCCCCGCCCAGGGCCCCACCCTTGGAAGCAGGGCCAGCTGACTCAGAGGAAGAGCGTTTTATCGTCTATGTAGGAATCTCTCTTCCTCAAATTTGGCTCTACATTTTATTCTCAGACCTTCTTGGGCCTACTTACTATAGTTTCAGCCTATGGTTACTAGTCCTCTGGAGGAGTGTAAAATTGGTATTTAGAAGAAGGGAGACGATAAGCAAGTGCTTTCTTCTTGGTGATACCGGTGACTGTGTCAGCGAACAGCTCTGCCGGGTCTTGTCCCATTAGTGCTGGAGCCTTCAGGTCCACGAGGTGAGGTGGCTGGCCCTTGTTGTGGGCTGTGTGTTCTCATGCTAACAGCCGCTGGCTTTTACTGTGTACCGATGTTAGTACAGGCCTGGATTTCTTATTATATAGATTGCAAAACAGAGAGGCAGAAAAATGATTTATTATCGAAGCAGGGAAGCAGCTGAACTTGTGCATCTCACCCTTCCGCTGCCGGTCTAGGGTGAAGACGTGAGCATGGGCATCTGGATGGCGGCCATAGGACCCAAACGGTACCAGGTAAGCGGGCCCGAGTGAGGCTGGCCAGAGGCAGGGGAAGGGAGGCTTCTGGAACACACCTCGGAGCTGTGCTCTTGATTTTAATTCACAACACTCCACCTGGGTTCCCATGCAACACTTTTCTCAGTGGAAATCACAAGGAAATGTTTTGAATGGAAGTTCTTCAGCCCACAAAGAATAGGTTTTTATCAGAAACTCTTTGCAGCTTTAAAACTTAAACAATCAGCTGACACCCGTTTCCAATAGTGGGTAGTCTGACTGATGCAAATGAAACATTGGCTAGGATGAGGTAAGGCGTCTGGTAAAATACACTGATCACCGAGCCAGAGAAACAAGAACTGAACCTGCATGGACCAGACGTGGGAAACAACCCTGGAAAGCAAGCATAAAGCTGGTCTTTGCCGCAAGGATTTCAGTTGAACTCTGGATTCTTGCAGCTTCCACTTCAGCCATAGAAGGTGCAGGGGACAGAGGAGCCCTGCATAGCGCTGGGGGCCCACAGTAGTGCACCCCACCTTGGTGGGTGGGGGGGGCGGCGAAATAAACCCAGTGCACTCGGTCAACTTCGCTGATCCCATTTCTTTGTTGAGTTTTAGCCCCATCTCTGGTTTATTTCACATTGACCCTGACAATTGCCCTTCTGGTTGTTCTGGTACCGGGTGTCTGCAGGTCTGACTGCAGTTTGTGGTGTCTGTAGACTGTTGCTGTGGAGCTTGTTTCCTGATGTGTTTAGAGGGTTTTTTGCTGTGACCTCATGTTCCTTGAGGACTCGGGTTTGAATTTGAAACACATACTACAGAGGATGTCTGTCTTTGCAGACATACCTAAGGGCCTCCAGTTTCTGACATGAGACTTGTGGGCCTCCACCCGGATACCCACCCAAGTGCAGGGTCCGGTTCCTGGTGCTCAGGGGAGACCCTTTCATCCCACACACCCAGGGCCGGGGTGAGACGCCCAGGCCTCCTGATGCAGTTCTGTTTTCCTGCCACCCCCAGGCTCTGGCCCCTCAGGCATCCTGGCTGGCTGTGACTAGGTCAGTCTCCTGGCCCTGGGGAGTCTCAAGGCCTTTGAATCCAGGAGAGCCTTCAAGGCCCAGGCCAGTACCGGCACCTGTCCCCACCCCTTCAGGGCCAGGTCAGCCCCACTTTACAAAGACATGTGGGGCTGCAGCCAGCACTGGTGCGTGCTCTGCTTGAGTGGGTAGCCCTGGGTCTGTATTCCACTCTAATGCTCAGAAGAGGCGAGTCTGTACAGCTGGAAGTAGGCTGGTGGGCCCCTTTGAATCCCTTCCCTCTCAGCAGTACTCACCTACATGAACTTCCCTGTGACCTTGAGCAGGGTCTGCTTAGTTCCATGTTCTCACTGGTGAAAGGGAAGCAGTTTCTCCTCTGCACCAGGGTTACTGTGAGGATTGAATTAGGTGACGCTTAGGAAGCATTGGGTGCAATCCCTGGAACACTGGCTTTCCCTCAGAAAGCTGCCATGACCCCCACCACTGAGCAGCCCGGCTCTAATGGCCCGTGGGAGACTCCCAGCCCCGGATGCCAGACGTCACCTTCCCAGCAGGCCCTCTGCAGACCGTCGGCGCACACGCAGCAATGTTTCTTGGCTGCAGGCCCACCCCACCGGGTACTTTCCCACGCCCCACACACCCCGAGTAGGTCACACGCTGCGTTAGCAATGGCTCCAGCCTCACTGGGGTGGGTAAGCGGCGTGAGCGAGCTGTCCTCCGCAGACAGCAGCTGCCAGCACAGCGCCCCGTCAGCCTTTCTGTCCCCCCAGGACAGCCTGTGGCTGTGCGAGAAGACCTGTGAGACGGGGATGCTGTCTTCCCCTCAGTACTCCGCCCAGGAGCTCACGGACCTCTGGAGACTGAAGGAACTGTGCGGTGACCCTTGCCAGTGTGAGGCACGACAGCGATGATTTTAAGGCGCAGTATTCGAAGATCAGGGCAGGCAAGTGATGATCCGCACGTGAATCCGGGAAAGTGGCAGTTGAGCAGTGATCACGTGGTCTCTCCACCGGAACGCTCCGGGCTGGTACCCCGTTAACCAGCGTGGTTGTTCTCAATGCTTGCACAAGGTTCCCCTTAAAAATCAACCCTGATGCTGTAGCTTAAGAAAAATTTTATTTATGTACTGGAAGATTTGAAAAACACCAAAAACTTTATAAACGAAAAAAATATTTCTAAATCCTGATGCATCATTTCCATTTAGAATTCATTACCTATCCTTGTTGGTTAAGACTTGGCTTGTTCAGAAATCTGTAGTGACAGAGTTGGGTTTCCACCTGCATTGCAGAATGGCTCCGTGTAGTGTAATCAGGATGCATACGGGCCAAAACCAACTCTCAGAAATGCTGCGATCGTGTGACCGACCACCCACGCACAGTGGTCACTAATACCAAAGTCTGGGGTCTCTGGAAATAATGTCATTTTCTGTGGGTGTCTGAATGAAGTAGGCAACTTAACCTTGGAAAAGAAGCAGTTTAGTTCTCGGTTTGGGGCCTGGGTTTAAAAGTTCCTTTATTTTAGTGGATTAATGCACATTTTCTTTTGCCATTTCACATAAATCCTGAAAAGTCACACCTTAGGATTCCTATTAAAAAATGCTAAACTTCCGTGACTATAAATGAAGTCAAATACCTCTCAGGGTTGCAGTGCCGTAGGGAGGGGTGTTTCCAAATAGTCAGCCCCTTGAAGGAATTTCTCCCTCCTGTTGTAGCCTGACATTTACCTGTGATGGGAGAATCTTGATGGGCCGGTTTGCCTCCACGGACGACTGCAGCTCGGTGTGGCTGTAGGGAGCGTGTCCACAGTTTTTGTGAGTGCTGTAAACACGGCGCAGTTGAGGAGAGAGACCACAGCACGTACGTCATGCGTGGTGGAGGACGTGTCTCCTTAAATGGCCGACCAGTCATTTTAGTCACCTTTTAAACTAGCAGTATCAACAGCTAGTCCCATGAAGGCTGGGCTAGTGAGAGACATTAACTGTGTTCAGGTTTTAGTGGACTAGCCAGGTTCTGTTTGATATTGAGATGGTCACATAATGAAATGCAGTCATGAACTAGAAATGAGAGATAAAATCAGTAGTAGGTACAAAGCCTTTATTATTGCTGTTATATACAAGCCTAGAAGTGGTTTCTTTCTGATGAAAAGTACCACCTTTTCTGTACGTAGGGCAAGTGCACAACCTTTCTTCTTTGTGACAGCAGCACTGTTGAACCCCAGGCACGGTAACAGTGTGGTCTCTGAGAGTCACTAGCTGGCCATCACCATCGCACTAACAGACAGTCTCCACTTTCCACAGAGTAAAACTGCAACGACTGTTGGTCATTTTCTAGTTCAATCTCTCTGCCCGGCATCTAAAATTAGGACACAGGGTTGAGGGCGACTAAGACAGAGGTGACAGAGCATGTTCTGTGCCCACCCCCAGAACAGATGTGTGGTCCCATTTAGAGCCCGCTCTGTAGAGACTTGGATTAACAGCATGGCCTGCTGTGGGGGCCAAGCTTGACCGTGTCTTGCTGGGCAACTTACTTTGGGACTCTCATAGGACAACAGGAGGTCTGACACAGGAACTCTGAGAAGGCGTGACAGCAATCCTTTCACCTTCTGAATGGTCATGGAGTCTGTCAGAGAAAAGAAAAACCACCAGTTCTCTCAAACGACAGTTTCCTGTCGAACTAGCTCAGAGTACAAGGCCACAGTTGCGGTGACGGCTGAAACTGTACCTTGAGTGCCGATCCCCCCGAGTAAGCGAGTGGGCAGAGGCACAGCGATCACGTGGACCATGGCTACACCGCACTCACTCGAGTCCCTGGGGAGACGGAGCCAGGTTTGACCTAAGTGCCCTTTGACCGTGAGTTTTCATACCATTTCAGTGGTGGTCGACTCTTCCTCCTCCTCGACCCTAATAAACTGAAATCAGAGTCTTTGCCCAGAGGAATAAATGTGAATAAAATCATTAACTTCACTTCTTAAATCTTTATGATTACCTAGGACTGAACTAAAAGACCACTGAGTGGGGCTCTCGAGCCCTTTGGCCTTAGTTTGTCCTTGTCAAGTGCGGGGTAAACTACATGGTTGACCGGGTCCCTTCCGCGCAACCAGCCAGCGGTCACTGCGGCGCTGCTGTGTCCGACGTGCGTGCTGGGGACCACCAGGCGTGGGAACGTAACTTCATGAGGAGATGCTTCGGTCTGTTCAGAAAACACTATGAGCTTTTCTCCAAAGATGAGCTGTGGTAAATATTGGCTATTTTGATATGAGAAATATAGTTTCTTTGAAGCTTTAGCGGGAGGTACAGCAATAGTGTGGTATTCCTGCAAATATCACACGGAGTCAAATATTTTTCTATCAAAGACCATTTTGTAAAAGCTGTCTGTTTTTATGCAATTTGTGATAATAAATGTTCTTTATTTTAGAAAAAATGCCTTAAATTTATGTGTTGAATAGAAAATAGACATTTATGATTTTAATTAGCATATTTCCTCAGATACTCTTATCCTTTCAAAAAATCCAGGCGGACTGGGTTCAGAGGGTGGTCAGTGAGGGGTTAACTCATGCACAGCCCACGGAAAGACACCTCCTGAGCGCCACACCAGAAACAGAGTAGCCGTAAAACAACTCTAGTAGGAGACCTGCCTGCCTGCACTGTGTTACAGAAGAATGTGGCAATTTGCATGTACTGGTCCTAAATAATGCTACTATTTTTAATGTAAAAGTAACACACAATTACCGTAACATTGAGAAAACGTCAAACCTAGTAATTACCTCTTTGCCTCGCTATGACGGGGGTTAAAAGTCTGGGTGTACTTCCAGCCTTCTCCTGCTTACGTAAGGATGTGGAGTTTCAGGACACACAGCGGTCTGCAGCCTGTACTTACTGCAGAGTGGCGCGCTTTCTCGGGCCGGCTCCTCCTCCGTCTGGGCTGACCAGTCAACAGCTACGTGTGGCCAGTGTGACTAAGGAGCGCAACTTCATATTTCATTGTAATGAGTTTAAGTCGCCCACGTGGCCGGTGGCAGCCCCGCCGGACAGCGCAGCTGTAGTCCCACTTCCTCTCTGACGGCACTGGGCACCAGGACACACAGTCCTACCAGGGACTGTCGCCGTCTCCCCTGGTTGCAGAAATGGTTCTCACTTTTCCTTTACAGGGGCCACAAGTTGAATGCTTGGTCTGAGCACATACTGATTTTTTATACCAATTTCCACCTGACTTTACAAAAAGCATATACTGACTTTTGATGCCAGCTCTGCATGTTAGTTTTTAATAATTTGCTAATCTGATTGGCAAAAAAAGAAAAAAGTTTCAGTATTTTATACTTCTTTACAACTTTTCTTTCTCTGTAAAGGAGTAATTTGTTAGTGGCTAGATATTTATAGCCTGTGGCTAGATATTTATAGCCTGTGGCATAAAAATTAGTAGAAACTGTTGCAATGTGCTGCTTACTGCTGAGTTTAGAGACTACAGGACTCATGCTGAGCAGCTTAACGCAGTGATTAGTACCTGTCGCAGTGATTAGTACCTGTCGTTTCTATGGGTAACAGTACTCTCTGCTGGGTCCCCCAAACATCAGTGACATTCAGCATGAGTGCAGGGGCACCTGACTCTCAGGAGCACTGGTGTCAGGTGTACAGAGGGCGAGGCTCACAGTCGCCGCCAGCCCAGGACCGCGCTCACGCCACCCCCATCATAGTCCTGACTGCCGGGTGTCAGTGCTGCCCGTCCCTGGGAAGGAGCACTTAGCGCGGACCTACTGGTAACATGTTGGAGCAGTTCCCGCAAATTGGTTTCCTGTACTTGCAAAGTGAAAAGGAAAATGCAAAGACATCCAAAGCCAATCACGTTAACCAAAGTTCGATCCTCCTTCACTTATCTGTCCCCATGACTGCCTTTACTGACTGAGTTTTTTTTCAAATCCCCACCTGAGGACATTTTTTCATTGCTTAGAGAGAGAAGAGGCGGAACAGAGGGGTGGCGAGAGAAACATCAATCAGTTGCCTACTGTAGGCAGCCCAACTGGGAATCGAACAGTTTAGTTTATAGGCTGATGCTCCAACCAACAGCGCCACACCGGCCAGGGCCCTTTATCAGCAGTATGTAAGTTTGAAATCAAGAGTGATTTCAGCTGTCATCACAGAACCGCAGCAGGATGGCGAGCCACGGGAGCAGAGCTGCCGTGCAGGGCGGGCAAGCCTCGCTGTCTGCTGACTCCAGGTGAAAGCCAGCGACCAGAGGTGCTCTGGGCGCGACCACAGCCTTCCGCAAGCAGCGCCAGGGCACACTCGTGTGTGAGGGCCGATGTGAAAACCGGTGTGAGTGCACCACACTGACCGGCAAACAAAGCTATTTTACTGGAGACCTTCGGGGCGCTGTGCACTTCGCTTCTTCAGTCCCTCACTGCGCTACACGTGCCCTGTAATCAAGTTTAAGGTAAGTTCCATCGATCTAATTTGTTGACACAGAAGTATTTTCCAAATAAAACTGATGCAGTTCCAGTAGCACAGACATTTCAAGTTCTGAAGTACTTTTTTCAAAGAAAACCGTCTCAGTGTGTCCGTTAAAAGACAGCGCCTAAGAACTGCTTCTGCTCCTGACCGGTGGGGAGGAGAGTGTGCAAGAGTCAGAAATGTCCAAGGAACTCGCACCTCAGTCCACTAGGACGTCATTTCTGTTTGACGAGGGAGGTAAGACAGACTGCCCGTCCAGGGTAACAATCTTCTAGCCAAGAAAACGCCCCGGAGCAGCACTCTGAGAACTCAACAGCAGCGGGTGTGGGGGAGCCACCCAAAGGCTCAGCGTGCAAGTTCTGCTCTTGGTTACGCATGTAATCACATGAGGGGACTTCGTTTCAACAAAGGGGTGTCCGGGTAAGCTGATAAAGTCACGGGGGGCTTGAGCTTTCACAGGAGTGATATTAGCATGATCAACTCCACTTCAGAATCTGAAAGACCAGGGACGACTGACAGCTCCACGAGACCACCCTTTCAGACGTGAGGGAACTGCCACATCCAGCCCACTCGGAGGCATAAGGAGGGGACAGAGACTTATTCTTCTTACCTGGTAGTTGTTTCTCTAGGTCTTTCTGATCGAGATGGTTAGGGTACTTTATCCTCAGTGCTTGAAGGAAAAAAGGAGAAAGACGTGAGTCCTGCTACAGTGAGGGTCTACACTACACACGGCAACAGGACGGGGATCGGCCTTGCTGGTGTTGGAAGCTCCTCCTGTTAGCATCTCGCTGGGTCACTAACAGCAGAACAGCTGGCCGCCATTCTGTTGCTCGCCCTTTCTCCCAAGTACTTCTTTCCTGACAGCTTCACTAGGTTTTCAAGTGTAAGAAAAGTCACAACTTCCAAATCAGAATTCGGCTCTCTGCTCAAATACTTGCCACATTTACATTAAATGAGTTGAAGGCATGGGAGTTGCTAAAATGTTCAATATAAGAATTTACACGTTTGAGAATTTATCATTTCTTTAAAAATCAAGATACCCATTTAGGTCCTTAAGACAAGAATGGTTTCTGTGAGGTTGTCACTTACCTGACTTAGAACCTAAGGACTCAAATACAAATAAGCTATCTTTGAATCTGGGGTTCTTACCTAGCAGCTGGTTTTTGAGCAAACATGGTTGTGGTGTTCTGAGCTCCCCATCTTCAGGCGTACCATACTCTATTTGAGAAACAAAAGCAATGAGTGATAAAGCGAAGGCCACTGTAGGGAAAAGAGTGTACAGGTGAGTGTCACCACAGGTGCAGCCTAGCAGCAGCTGGTATGCTGCCTCGGGACCCACTTCCTCTTACTCGTCACTTGTTGGCTTTTAGGAGGGTGGACAGCAGCCCCCACGACCTGTGTGTGACACCACTGGTCCTCAGCGACGGTGTCCTGACTCAGACTAGCAAGATGAGGCTGTGCCTCCCAATGCTTAGAACCTTAGTCAGTTTCACCTACGCCAACATTGCCCTTCCTTTCTGGTCTTGACAAACCTAGTGTTGTGCCACACGGGACACAACTCGCAGGACACCTTCACCCACTTTCAGCCAGACGTGGTAGTGCCGGGGTGGGCCCTCTGTACGCCCCGAAAGGCAGCCTCAGCACCATCCAAGGGTGTGTGGACGGCAGTGCTCTAGCACTAGTTCTGCTGGCCGCCTGGCCACAAAGTCTGTGAACACCCCCGAGTGTCTGTGCTTTTGTCCTGGAGCATCCTTGGCAGTGACGGGCTGAGCCGCACCTGTGGGGGGCGCTGAGACCCTCCCTCCCCACTCCCAGGGGATGTCGAGTTCACCTAAAGTGGCCAGAACCTGGGCCAGCTACGGGAGCGATTTGAAGGCGGTTCCCACAGGCAGCTTTTCTTCCTCAAAGATAATGTTCCAGCCTGAAGTTTGTGCGGTGAGCTCACTTAGGAAATATATACAAAGGGAAAATCACACAGAAGTGGGATTTTCCACCTTCGAGTGCTCCTAACCTGGAAGTCCCTCAGTTAGCCAGGCTGAGCTAAACCAAGCGCTGCCTGCCCTCCAGGGTAGGGGCTGCTGCAGACCTTCCCGCCCTCCTCCCCACGCGGCAGGTTCTTCTCTGAAGACAGTTCACCATCTGCCCCCGACTGGCTGCGGCAGCCCCAGGAAAGCTCCCAGCGCCCACTTAGGTTAAAGAGAATAGAAAGCCCCGGGGCAGAGGCGCCAGCCCAGACCCTTGCTGACACCCAGGAGAGGCGGCGGTACGCACTGAGGCAGAGCGCCTGGTATCTGGGGTGGGCTGCCAGGAACTCCTCGTTTGGCCTGTTCTTGTCTGGATCCTGATGTCCGCCTGCCTTTTTCCACTCATTTCCAAACGCTTTTCTGTACTCCAGCTCGGCTCCACGCCTGTCCTCGGGGAGAATCTGTGTCCACAGGAAATATGAGTCTGCCAGGGCGCTTTTCCAATGAGTGTGATTCGTTCCCTGTTCTTCCACTGCCCACCCACAGAGACAATCAGAGTGAGAGGGACAAGATTAATAATTATATCTGTACCCTTCTTAACATTGACAGAGTACAAGACTTGATTCAAAAAGGAAAACTTTCAGTTTTCTATTTTTCTTCATGAGAATATTAGCCCAAGTGCGGGTTTCTGGACTGTGCCAGGTGCCTGAGGTCACCCATGTGCGGTCAGCCCCCTGAGGAGTCCACTTGGGGATGTGGACATTCCCAGCCAGCAGCCCCAAAAGGTGGGCAATTTCTGAGGGGAGTGGCTGAGGAGGGGAGGACAGACAGGCTCACGGTCTGTGCTCTGCCTGCCCGCGATCCCCCCACAGGGAAGGAGGGACACACCCAGTGTTCTCCCTCCCCAAGTGGCGTCGAGTCAAGTCGGCTGGTGTGGTGGGTCGCTGCACTGACGGTCTAATTCCAGTGTCACTAAATGCGCAGGAGGCTCCTTCATTACCACCTGGAAACCGCACCTGATACCCTCTACAACATTCACATACACTATCTGCTTGCATTTTTTGATAATGTGTTCTCGAGTCTAGAAAAGACCTCACCTGGCACTCACCTGGCATTTGTTCAGGGTCTGCAGCTGACCGATCTTGGCAATGATGAACTGGCAGGCGGTCTGTGCGCCGCTGCCCTCGGTCAGGGGGTTTCTTCGGCAGGACAGAGAGCGTAGGCTCTGCAACTTATCCAGCTCGTTGATAGATGACCACTGAGACCCAGCCAAAGAGAAGAAACGTGTTTCAGGCTAATTCTTCAGTTTATTTGGACTAGCAACAGAAAAGCAAAATCACCAGTCCAGTCTGGGGGCCAGGGGTCCATCACACAAAGCCCTCCAGCTGGGCCAAGGACATGAGTCTGCTGAGGCGGAGTTAAAACCAATTTCTTAATATCTTTGGGTTTATGAAACAAGGAGTTTCACCTGAGGAAGCACTTCTCTTTCAGAAAACTTAAAATATTTTTCCACAGAAGGAACCTACGAACTCCGGCGTGGGGTGGGGTGGAAAGCAGAGGCCACACTGCACGTGCACTCTGAAGGAGCTCTTACTTGAGATATCCTGTTGTCGTTGACTATGAGGTTCTGCAAGGAAGGAAACATTGATGTCTTGCACCCTAGGAAAAAGAGAAATAGTTACACAGTAGACGTGAAAGAAATGCTAAAGTGTGGCGTGCAGGGGAGGGGAATGTCGTCATCTTACATACCGATCCCAGCATCCGGGAAATGTAGAGAAGAAATCCCAGTGTTGCAAAGAATTAGTTGCTCTAATCTGAAATTGCAAATGTTCGATCTGATTGTGTAGAACAGTATCAAATGCTTAGGCTGTCAGCCAGTCTACATTTGTAAATTTTTTGCTACACCTTAAGGCTTTCATCCCAGGTGAACTGCTTAGAAACCATGCAGTCCAATTTAGGGCATGCAAACTACGTTCTCCTGACTCGGCAGTGACCGAACTGGGCTGGGTGTCTTACCGCTGCGTGGGTGCTAAGTGGGTCTCAAAGAGGAAAGAGTCATGACCTCTCTGCCCACGGTTTAATGAATGAAGACTTCAACACCAGGGCCAAACAATTCATTCTTAATTATTTGGTACAGATGTAGTCTGCCTTGTATGCAGTTTCACAAGTAAACTCCCTAGATGAATTCAGATAAAAATGTCCCGAAGAGAATGACTCCATTTGAGAATTCCTCCATTACTGTATTTCCATTGCAAAAGTATATATGGCTTATGACCCACTCACTAAAAATTTACTGTGCACTAATGGGACAGGCATTTTAGGAGCAAATTACCTGGGCAGATACGCTATTAGAAACAGCTGATTTTCATCAATTAACTGATTATGGGAAAGGTCTAACAACTTGACCATCTGTAGAACATCAGCCGGCCTATATGGAAATAAAATTTTTTCAACATGAAGTTAATACCTTAGTTGTTTGCAAACACACAGCTTTAAAACACCTATGTCTGCTACTCAGGAGAGGGTGGGGGCGGGGGGCACATGGATGTGACTACAGAAGGACAACAGGAGGGACCCTTGTGATGAGGACACTGGGCCACGGCTCCGCAAGACGTCGCCAGTGGGGGGGACTGGGTAACAGGTGTGACTGCATGTGAACCTAAAATGATCTCAAAATAAAAGGTTCATTTTTAAAAGCCTGCCTTTGCCTGTATAATAAATGAAATTATTCTGTACAGTAAAATCTTGCTAAATTGAATCCTTTGGGAACTTGTTGTAAATTTGCCCACACTTAAGTTTGCTTTACATAGTAATTTAATGATATCAAAAGCAGAAGATGAGACATTATTTAATTCACTTAAGGTACATCGACCTGAAACAGATGCATCACTTAATCCTTATAGCAAATCCTACAGAATTTCCATTTAGACAGAAAGGTAAATATATTTATGTAAAACATAAAATTCATGTCTTCAAAAACATTTAAGTCTGGGCTTTCATCTTAATGAGTTTTTCCTCAATTAGTGGTGAAGTCCAGTTGACATTCTAAATTGCAAAGGCAATGAATAAGCATTTTTCTAATTCCTATTTGCAAGTCTTTCAAAAAATTAACAGATTTGTAACGGAGACCATTCCATCAGTGCAAGGAGATGCCGCCAGGTGCGGCCGAGCAGGCCGTGCTACCTTTCGGAGACGGAAAGGCCGTTCGACTCCAGGTAGAGCTCCTCCAGGGCCGGCCAGCCCGCGGCACAGCGCAGCACCTGCGGGCGAAACTCGGCTCAGGGCTGGGGCCTCCCCATGTGTTTTACGTCCTGCACACAGCCCAGTTTGGTCACGGTTTGAGAAACGAAGTGCCTTATAGGACATGTCACTAAAGACCACAGAATGGCATGGAGCACGTCTTTCTGCACGGGTCTGTCTGGAAACGGACCCAGGCACCAGGAGGCGGCCGCAGAGGTGCCTCGCACCCTCTCGCTATCCAATACGGTTCCCCTCACCAGAGGGAGGACGCTGACTGAACACCTCCCCTCAATCCTCGATGCCAATCTGAGTTTGTAAAGAACATACGAGTCAGTCAAAGTTTGTCAATAACTCTAAATTTTCTCACTTGAACTTCACTGCCCTCTCCCCCACCTGCATTTCTGGGGGCCCCTCCCGTTCTGATGCTCCATCTAGCCCTGGAGAGGGAGTCACAGAAAACATCCCCAGGAAAGGAGCTCTGGGCTGTGACTGCGGTTGAAGGCGACATCTCTGAGTGGGGCGCCCACAGCATTTCACACACGAACAACTCTCCGTGCCTGTTCGGCAGGGGACTCTGCTGGATGTGACAGCGGCTCCCCAGAGAGAACACAGCAGCACCGGGGCAGGCGCCAACACCGGGCGGGGGCGGGTGCCAGGACCCAGGGGCCCTCCCGGCTGCGCGCAATGGACGGGATTCCAGAGCCGGACTTTAAGCAAGAAGAGGATGTGGGAACTTTCTGCCGACCCTCCTCTGCCCTGAGAACACGTGCGGAAAACTCGAACAGCTGAGAGCTCAGCCAGCACCTCACTCTACAGCTTCCCAAGCCCAGTGCACCCGCTGCCTAGCACAGTGGAGCCGCTGTTCCCAGAGACACCAGACCAGCTCCGGATGGGCCGAGACCGTGGATTCTTGGATGAAAATTCTGCCTCACCGCCACGATTCAGCAAGGCACTTAAAGAAGCCTCTCGTTTGGGTCACAGATGACTGGAATGCGGCCACAGTCATGCTTCGATTCTCTATTAAACCAACAATTTAAAATAGCTTATTACTGGGTAGTAGACCAAAGAAAAAGATTACCTCGGCCCACGTTATTCCCGTTCGGCTGAGGACTATGACCCTCAGTGCAGGAAATGCTGCGGCTGGAGACGGCGGGCCGGCGGGGAACCTCAGCCTGTTGTCCCTGGGGAGGAAAGGAAGCCCGACTCGCTCAGTGTGGGGCCGCAGGCCGGACAGGAACAGTCATGGAAGGCAGCAGTTTGTGGTTTAGTGAGAGCAGTTTAGTTATTTCAGCCTTAAAAGTGTATCGAAAACAAGGCGAGTCAAGAACGCCCCGTTATTAATGTTTTCAATCTACCGCCTTCTGGTACCTGGCATGCAGACGCTTTGCAGGGTCAGGCCGCTGGGAGCACGCGCGCCCCTGAAACGCTGGGGCACCTGCGCGGTAGCACCCAAATTCGCTCTGGACGCCGAGACCTGAACGCCCACCCTCGGGTCTCAAGATAGGCTGGTTGTGGGCCAGATTTCTACTGCTTTGAACAGTCTGCCCTTGTGCTGTCAGGTCCTTCAAGTTCACAAGACCCTGACCCCAGAGAGCCCGGGTGGTTGTGCTGAGAGGGTGACACACGATGGGCGTCAACACATCAGGAGAGAGGACGGCACGGACTGGTCCCACCCTCTGCTGTACCTGGGCGCATGGCAGGCCCAGGCCTGACAGGCTGAGCCAGGTGCACCTCTCACCTGCGTATGCAACGCTGGCTCAAGTACAAAAGGGAAAGCCTAGCTGAGCTCTTGGAAAGTTAGGTTCTGATATTAAAACTAATTAAATATTGGAGAAGGCCTGGAAAACGGACATCAGTAAAACTCACAGATTGGTAAAAAACATTTTTTTAAGATTTTTTGTTTATCTTTATTTAGAGAGGGGAAGGGAGGGAGAAAGGGAGAGAAACATCAGTGTGCAGTTGCCTCCCCTACTGGGGACCTGGCCTACAACCCAGGCATGTGCCCTGACTGGGAATTGAACCAGCAACCCTTTGGTTTGCAGGCTGGCATTCAACTACTGGGCGACACCACCCAGGGCAAATTAGTGACAAATTTTTATCAGAACTGAACTAAACTATTCCAATGAAATCACTCATTCCTAAAGCAATTAAATGCCAGAAGCTTCAGAACTTCTCCTCAGTTAAACACCAGTGACCCCAATGGGCATCTCTCACCGTCAAGCTCATGAGAAATGGGACCTGTCAGCTCAGTGTATCAACCTACCCCAGCCCCCACCCAATCAAAACACGGTCCCAATTAATCAATCACCTCAAGTGACCATTTGAAAGCTAACAATGAAAAAATATGAAAGAAGTTAAAGATTTATAATAAGTTTAGATACATTCAGCTAAGGCATCCCTCCCACCTCTTCCCCTCCAAGCTGCTGGGAGGGAGCGGGGAGAGATGAGTGTCAGGCCAGGCAACAGGTGACCCGGAGCTCCTACCTGAGATTAAGGACTTCCAGGTGTCTGAGCTGATCCGCAATGTCTACGACTTCGCCCCATGCCGACAGCAGGTTTGCTGAGAGATCTACTTCTCTAACATCTAAAAGCACATGTTAAGAAACAGTAACACAGAAGGTTCATGGAAGACGGAGCAGCAGCTGCCTGACTCTGGAGCACGGGGTCTTGGTCACTGTGTGCCCTCTCTTCTGCACACACTGCTTTCACCTTTTTAATCATCCACCTGTTCATCCAGAAACTAAAATGCTGTCACACTGCAAACTAGAGACGAGCACCCACAATCAAAGAGTGAGAGACCAGTGTCACCACTGAAGCACCCCCACATTAGCCAACCGGTCGAAGGTGCTAAGCACAGTGCGGGCACTCCGAGGGTCTCCTGCAGACGGGATGAAGCTGCTGACACCCACTGGTACAGGGACTCAGGGAACTCTAAAGCAGGACAGGAAGGGAAGGACACCTGGGCCGAATGCTAGTGGGCAGTGGTGGCAGTGCCATCAGGAAGGGACACAGCTTAGCAAACCCCCCAGCAGAGGGAAGAAGAGAAGCTTGGAGCAGGGCTGGACCAGCTAAAGGAGACTCGCACTCTCCGTCTGCCCCACAAGCGACCACTGGGGGCCGCAGCCCAGCAGCGAGCACAGCTAGCTCTCAGCGGGAAGCCGTCCAGACCTGCCGGGTGGACACATGCTCAGAGCATGTGTCCAGACCTGCCGGGTGGACACATGCTCAGAGCAACCAGCAGGGCGTGCAGGAGAGGCAGCGTGGGTGACCTGCAGATGGGGCCGGAGAAGACCCCCTTCCCCACTAAGGTGACCTTTGAGCAGGGAACTGGAGGAAACCAGAGCCTGCTGACGGGAAGAAGAGTATCCAGGCAGAGGGCATGGCACAAGCGAAGGCCCTGAAGTCACAATGGCGGGCCTACGCCAGGGGCTGGAGCTGACCTCACACTGGCAGCAGGGGCCAGGCCAGACCACTGGAGCCAGCAGACCACTAACGAGTCCTCCCTCAAATGGGAGGTGCAGGGTATGGAGCCAGTGCTGGGGTCGGACCCAGCCTCCTCAAGGTCGCTGTGTTCACATAACAAGCAACAGACCACAGGGAGAGGAGATGGAGCAGGAAGGGGGCCAGGGCTCCCTGGACCAGACCAGGGAGGGACCTCCAGGGGTGAGAAATGCCCAGCTAGGGGTCCTGACAGGAAAGCAGGGCTGACTGGCTGGCTGCTGGGTGTGGAGGGGAGTGGCCCAGGACCACGGTGACTGTTGTTTGCCCAGCAGGTGTCAGATTTGAGGGGCAAGGTATCAGATACACAGCTGGGGGGATGGGTCTGGAAGGGAAGCCGTCTGGGCTGGACACTAGCAGGAGCACGCTGACCCTGTGAGGCGGTTGGTGGGCGCTCCACTGCTCTGCACAGGAGACGGTGGAGGGAGAGTCGAGATGGACTGCGACAGGTGCCACCATGGGCTGGGGCCAGGAGACCACTTGGTGCCACGTGGGTCTCCTTTTTCACAAAGAAAACGGGCACGAAGACCCTAGTAACTGCAGCCTCAAACAACTGACCAAATGCAGGTCGAATCCAAGGTGGCCCCAACCCCAAACCCTTTTCTTAGATCCGAGATGCAACAGGAGGTCCTTAAGCACCTAAAAAAGACGCAGAAAGCAGGTTGTCTTCAAAATGATGGAGTCCACCCCATCCCGGGACTGGCTGAACAGAGGTGACAGTTCGGCAGGTACCACTGCCCCAGGTCTGCGACGAGACCAGGAAGGAAGGGGGAGAGTGGGGGAAACGCAGAGAAGGGAGGCTCGGCCCGGCCACAAACCAGAGCTGCACCCGCCGCCTGCCCGCTGTAACTCGGCCCAGGGCTGGGAGGACGTCCACATGTTTAAAGGGTCCCCCTGAAGGTGGTCACGTAAGTATCTACACGACGCCCCGTGAGGCCACAGGCCCGAAGCACTTCTCTGGCTCCACAAGGAAAGGCTTCCCTCCTATGTTTTAGTTGTGGGCGTGAAGCAAGAGGTGGGGGGGAACCACTTATAAGAGACTGCAGGGAAGAGAGATGGTGACGGACTCTGGGAGAGCCCGTTCTGAGGTATCTTAACAAAACTGACTCAGCTGCGTGAAAGGGGAACCTTACTAAAAGGAAGAGTTTAGTTCCTCACTCGCAAGGCCTCCGGGCAGGTGCGGTGACTCCGGGACACTGGCCTGGACTCGGGACTCGCTCCTCCTCTGCCCTCTGCTGCCAGGCCCGGCCAGCCCTGACGCCAGGCTCACAGGGGCCGAGCCTGCGTGCTCCGTCTGTGCCGAGGGCCAGGCGGGAGGTGTGGGTGATGGGCACAGGCTGGTGCCAGCCCTGGCAGCCCCCTCTCAAGCAGCCCTATCTGGAAGCCCCTTCACACCTCATTGGCCAGGGGACATCACTGGCTCACCTGAGAGCAGAGAGGCCTCGGGACACAAATGACATACCTGGGTAGTGGCTGCCCCAGGTAAGCTGGGCTGCTGCCAGGAAGGAGGCCAGGGACTACGGACATGGGGTGGCCAACAGGTGGTGTCCACATGGGTGTCAAACCTCAGTCAGGGCGCAGCCATGAGTAATCACCGAAAGGATACTGGGACACGCTTTGGCAATGGCCCCTTGGTCCCCAGCACAGCATACAGCGCAGTTCCTCAGGGAAATCTCTTGCAACGTGCTCAGCTGGCTGCATGAAAAATAGAGTTCACATGTTAAAGAAACACATGTGCTTCCCATGGGCCCTTCAAAAAATTAAAAAGCATTTCTGATACACGACAAGGTACCAAGAACAACAAACACCAGGACCCGCCACCCAACTGAAGAAATAGAGCACTACAAACACTGCACAGACGACTGAAGTCCTTTGTCCCTTCCCATGGCAAGTCCCCCCACGCCCCCACAGGTGACCAGGGCGCTGTATTTGGTGCTCGTTTAACCTTAAGCATTTCTTAGTAGTGTCACTCTTTCCATATCCCTAAACGATGAGACTGTTTTTGTAATCATGGAACGTGACATAAATGGATCCTCCCACCGGTTCCTTTCTCCACCCACAGCGTATTGTTTAGCAGGGACGTCGCCGCAGCAGCGGCTCACGGCCCCTAGAGCACCCGCTTCCACGCCTCGGACAGTCACTCCCCGAACAGACCACAGGGACTGCGTTTACGCCTCGGCGGGCGTTTGGATGATTCCTGACAGCGCACGCATCTCGCACTCACATGTGACAGGCCCTCCAAGGACCCAGCCTGGACCGCGTGGAGCCTCGGCTTCCCGGAAACCCTCAGAAGCCACTGCTCAGTCCCGGGAGTCTGTGTTTTCTATCTATTAAGACAGCTCAGGTGTTAAAGGGCCCGAGAATGTCTGGAACGCAGAATCTGGAGCCAGGCTGCTTGAATTCAAATCCCGGCTCAATCACCTTCTCTGGTGCGGGGCGAGTGAGCCCCTCTCTGCTTCAGAGTCCACATCTGTCTAATGCTGTGAGGTCCACCCAAGGTCACAGCAACATCACTCAAATAGCCAGAGGGTGGAAGCAACCCAAGTGTCCACCCGTGAAGCAGATAAATGGAACATTATTCTTCAGCCATAAAAAGGAAGAAAATTCTGGCTGCTGTGGCTCAGTGGACTGCGTGCCAGCCTGCGAACCGAAGGGTCACTGGTTCGATTCCCAGTTGCGGCACACGCCTGGGTCGTGGGCCAGGTTCCCAGTGAGGAGGGGCATGTGAGAGGCAACCACACATTGATATTTCTCTCCCTCTCTCTCCCCCTCCCTTCCCTTCTCTCTGAAAATAAATTAGTTGGTCCGAAGGTTGTGGGTTATTGTTAAGCTGATTAACATTAAAAATAAATAAAAGCTTTTTTTGAAAAGAGGAAGGAAATTCTGACACCAGCTACAACATGGGTGAAATGGAGGTCGTCATGCTCAGGGAAGTCAACCACTCACAAAAGGACAAAGACTGTGTGACTCCTCCTACCTCTCCCTAGAGGAGTCAGATTCATGGGGACAGAAAGGAGAAGGGAGGGTGCCCGGGGCTGGGCGGGCAGCGAGTGTTGACTGGGTGCAGAGCTTCCGCTTTGCCAGAGGCAAAGGCTCAGGAGATGGTGGTGATGGTAATGGCTGCACAATAATGTGGGCGTGCAATGCCACCGAAATGTAAAAGTAAACAGGGAACTGACCACCTGTGTGGAAATACCAAGACACACATGCAAGATGTGAGCCTTTACAGTCACCATAAACCGGGGAAAGGCCGCAGCAGCGAGGCTGTGGGGCAGAGGTTCCCAAACCTGCTGGGTTCACGGGCCCTTGGTGTTTCAGTAATGCTTTCATGGTGCCCCTAGGCTCAAAAGAAATACCTAACCATTCTATTTAGCACATAGGGCTGAACAGCTTACTAAGTATTTATGTCCTTTCCAGTCGGCGTCTCTGGGGCACCGAGCACACAACTTCCTCACCGGAATCAGACTGCCCACGGCCAGCTCCACGTCCTGCTGTGGGGTGAGCTTCGAGAGGGGCTGGCTTTTTATCAGCGCTGTCTGCCCAGCTTGGCAGTGACGTGCCGCCACGGAAAGGCATGGTGGGAGTGTCATGAAACTGGGAATCACCTAAAGGGCAAGTCTGCACAGTCTCCAACAGATGTCAGTGTTTCCCTCTACAATTAAAAATATCCTGCTGTGCCCCAGAGGGCTCGCTGCAGTGCCAGGAACACAGGGTACAGACTCAGGGACCCCAGTCTGGACACAGGCGGAGTCCAGAGCCAAAGCCATCTCCGAGAGGAGGCACACGTAATGGATTCTACCGGTTTTGACCCCTTGAAGTGTTGTCTTAGAGCTACAACCTCAAAGCTGGCCAGCTGAAGGCTGCCCGCCCCACCGGTGACACACGCCCTGCTTGGCACCATTTGCTTGTCACTCACAGCAGCACTAACAGCTCAGGCGTCAGCTTGTAACCGAGGAAGCTGAGGCTCAGAACAGCAGCTCCAACTCCTGTGGGCTGGAAAGGGGCTTAGCTGACCTGGAACCCAGCCTGACGCCAACGTCGGGTTCCTTCCAAGAATTCACTCAATCTTTATTCAATGCAGTGATATGTGAGTAAGAGGTCACCCACCAGAGAAATTCAAGAATTATGAATTGTTCATAAACTAGGGAAGGAAAATGTGTTTGCAATTTGTTAATATTCACACAGCCATGGTACTCTTTGGAAGACATTAATCAATAAGAAAAATAAAGGACATCTTTTAGGGTAAAAGATATTTAAATATTTGCAT
>PVKM010003482.1:0-57327 GCA_004027735.1 Carollia perspicillata | reverse complement strand
TTACCACTTGATAAATATGAGATTCTACTGGGTCATTTGCTTATGAATTCTAAAAAGCTAGACAATGTCTCTGATTCTTTATTTGAAACTCCTGATGTCATGCTTTATTTCTGTAGTATGAAACCATAAATCTCTGCTTCTGCTTTCCTGCATCATCATATCATCCTGGAGTTTAGAAGGTACTACACTGATGGCGATCAATTGCATACACGATTATCACCCCTATTCCTCCTAAAATGCTTACTTCAGAAATCTTTCTCACAATTTTCTGGGATATCCCAGGAAATGTCTCATATATTGCTACGAATGGGTTCTCTTAGCCTCCAACAAGGTAAGGTCATGCACTTTGGGACATAAAGTTACTAGTGCCTTGAGTCATAGGGTCTAGGCAAATTTACGTGCTCAAACTATGCCTTCTGTGCTCCCAATATCCACGTGTATAATGAGTTACTGCTCTGGTCAGGGTCACCACCTTAGACTGCATCTTACTGTAGAGTCAAGGAAAATGTTGGAACCTTGACCATCCAATCAGGGTCAGAGTCCTCAGCTAAATACCTCTATACAAGATATGGGTATAGCTACACCCCCCTCTAAGTTTGGGACTGAAATTTTTACGACCCTGCCCTCCTCTGAGGTCATAGATGTTTGCATTATCTCAGAATGTTTCAGGTGTAATTTTCTTGGAAGATGAGCTAATAAACAAAATTTACCAAACACAGAGAGAAAATAAATACTGTGAAATCTTACAGTTGAGGAAATAGTAATCATAACAACAATCACCAATAGCAGCTACTCATAAGCACTAATTATGTACAAGGCACTGTACTAAATGTTTCACATACATATCTCATTATTTAACAGTGTTAAGAGACACTATTATTTTTGCCTTTGATGGGTGAGGAAACTGAAAGACTGATACATTAAGTAAATATTCAAGGAAATAAAGGCAGAAAAAATATATATAAAAAACAAGAGAAGAAAGGCAGTATGCTATGCAGCCAGAATCAGAACTCGTCTCCAGTTTGGTGTTCATATTCTTAGTCTCTTGTGCTGCTGCGTTGTATGTGGAGTGGAGCACTAGAAACAAGACACGTCATTCTTTTTTTTCTAAACAGTAACAGCTCCTCCTTTTTTCCGTTTACTGATCTTCATTTTTTGGGTTGTAGTGTGTAGCACTTAACACACTACTTTCTGTGCGCTGGTTTCTCAGCAGCATTGGTAGAGTGAAATATTAAATGAAAGCATGAGCTAATTGATAAGCTAACGGATAAGTTGTATTTCTTATTTCCACTGGAGCACCTTGGGATCTGGCTGATAGAATTGATATCCCCTTACATTCCAAACTTTGATATAGAATTGAGGTCATGATTTTATCTTACTGGATGGATCCCGAAGACCCAGTGGGCACACCATGACTCAGACTCTAGGTTATCTGATCCCAGTGCCATTTCTGATCCCCCTCAGAGAGTTGGGAAAAGGGAAGACAACCGGAGAATAGAGTCAGTGCACAGAATAGTGAGCATTTAGGTGACACTTCCCCAGTTTGCTCTTGTGCTGCTGAAGGTCAGGGGAGACAGATTTCTCCAGCACCGTGTCAGATTCTGAGGTATTCCAGAGATAGGTGACCCTATTAGCACCACACTTGTTTGGCTGGCCATTAATTTTCTACTTTCTTTAAAATATACCATATAAAGTACTTATTTTTGCTATTGTTTCTTTTTGACTCTTTTCAGATACTGAAAACAAGTAAAACATCCATTTTTGAAATTGTTCTCACAGTCATAAAGCAGTAACATTTAAAAAGTTTTTGACAATGAAGATGAAAAAGACCTTGAGAGTAGAACCTGAAAAAAAAGCAACTCATTATACTATACTTTCTCTGTATTAAACCATAAATACTACATTCAACTGTAGCCCCTAATTTTCTTAAGGTTCTTAGCAGAAACCAAATCTGTCACTATCTCATTTGGCTTGTGTATTTCTAGATAAAAGACACAAAGGAGACTAATCTTCAAAGACTCTATCTTTTTTTTAAAAGTGACATTCCTCATTCCACTTTTGATATGGGAGTGAATAAGAATGAATCTATATTTTTTGCTCATATGGTTTCCTTGGTGCAGAATTATCTGGTGACACAAAAGGCACAAGTACATAATACTTGAAAATAATGACAATAACAGTTTCCTGCATGAAGATAACAGCTTTATTCTTCTCTGGCTCCACTAATCCAATGACTCGAAAAACTCAGAGCATAGAAAAGAATGAAATTCCTCTTCATTGTCCAGCTTGAACAAACCTAAGAAGATTCTAAAGGGCTAGGAGCAGATATCATCAAAGGTAATCCAAGTGATTCTATAAGGGCCATGAAAGAGCATTCCATTTAATCTCAAAAGCAGAAGCATCTCCCAAGGAAATGGAACAACACTTTAAAGAGATAGGTATTAGCCCTCAGAGAAGTCCCTAAGAATAGAAATAACTACCATTTACTGAGTGCTTACTATATGACAAGCACTTTGCTATGTATTTTTTCACTTAATTATCTCAACAATCATCCCCTATTGGTCCTATTATGATCTTTTCAAAGAAACTCTGTCATAGATGGGTTCATTGACATGTCAAGGTCATATGGCTGACATATTGGAGAATTATATGATTATATCCCAGGATGGTCTACCTCCAGCATCTATGATTTTAATCTTTGTGAATGTTTCTGTTAGCTATATAGTAACTCGGAGTTATAATACACCTAGTAATCCATTAATCAACCTCACACTTAGGGCCGAGACCCCATGTGCTGCATCTTTGATATCTGTATTCACCTAAGCTCTGTTTTAACATTCAGAGTAATGGAGAGGCTGGTGTGAGGGAAGGGTAAGGGAAAAAGAAACCACATGAACAAATGCTGCTCTTCTCACTTTGCACACATTAATTCTTATAAAAAAAACCCCAAAAGATGAAAGATAGCTATCACTACAGACATTTTATAAATGAGGAAACTGAGGTTCAGAGAAGTTGAGTACTGGTCCTAAGGCATAAAACCAGCAAATGGTGGCGCCTGTTCTTCTGATTCTAAAGTCCAAGTTTATCTCTTTCCGTCAGCCTGCCTATCTTGGAAGAGATACAATATTGTTTCTTTTCATCTTCAAGGGACTTGTAGACATAATGTCACATTTAAAGAAAAGTAATTAATAATTATAATTTTAATTTCAGAGTTTTCAATTTTTATTTTGGAGCCATTAATTTTTGCTTTTCATGTCTTAAATGTTTTTACAGACATTGAAAAGCTGGTAGTCCCTGGGACCTATGGTTATCAGTCCTGAAGAGAAAATATTCTTGAACCTAAAGAGATAACGTGCCTCTTTTCAGGTATTTTCTGCTTTTTAATGGAGAAGATAGAAATATGCAGATAATATATGTTCATGATATTTAAATATTACTCACTTATCTTTAGGATTTTCACCGTAGTTATTGAAATGCAACAATCTAGATTCTAGAGTAATACATTTCTCCATCTTTAGTAATTTTTTGATGTGTAGGAGGAACAAAGAACTCTGTTTTAAGCAACTTTACACAAGTTTGAAAACATAAGAGTATGAATGTGTGGATTTGTTAAAAATTAAAGATCATATTTACATTATGTGTTATGGATATTAAAGTGTTACCACTACTTTGCAATTAGAAAAAAGTGATCAGTCAGCTCTACTTGCTCCAGTTTTAGGTGACTTCATTACAAGTTGGTTTTACTCAATAGCTCCCACCTTATTTTTACTAAAAAGAAGAAACAAGGTTGAGGAAAGACAAAGTTAAAATTTTCCTAGAAGATACAGAAAATTAAGTACTAATGTTCCTTTGATGGAACTGCACATCCCAGAAAGCATAAGTGTGCTTTACTTGGATAAACAAGACTCACTGTTCCAGACAGGGGTAGGGTGGGGAGTGGGCTATGTAGGAAAACATTTTTTCCCCAAAATATGTTTAGTGGGTTGAGACACTAAGAAGGATAAGCTATTAGTTCCAGCAAATTATATTACTCATTGTTCCATTAGATGTAATAAAGCAATATTGGATTTACTGCAAATAATACTGTCAATGTCAGTGAGACTAATGGGCTGATATAAAAAATGAGTTAACATTTTTCTAAAGTAGCTAGCCTTAAAGACTAAATTTTTATTGTATTTTAATGGCACGTATCCTTCCAGAAATCCTCTGTGATATGTCTGTCCTAGAGTAGATTACTGCTTCCATGATGATGGTGAGATACAGCATGACCCATGAGCATCATGTTCCATCGATTCCTCCACGTCTGGGAAGTTATGGTGGCATAGTATTTAATAAGAGGTGGCATAACAAGCTTAGTATTATCTGTAATAGACAAACCAAGGTGAAGTTTTAGGTTTGAGACACACTCTCTGGCTTTCCTTTGGTATAACAAATTAGAAGTTGAATTGCAATATAGCCAATGGGTGGCTTCTGAGGTGGCCATTGCACAATCTGGGGTACGTAACTCTGAATGAGACACCAGCTTTAACTTGGTACCCTGAAAGGGTAGTAAAGAAAACAGGCTTTTATTTTGATAATGCTCATTATTACATCATTAGCATGTATTTATTATCTTTGTATAATGCATATGCCACAAGCTTTAGAGAAGAGGAGTCAGTGCTTGTCAGACCCTTGCAATGCGCCAGGAAAGTTGTCCTGTGCTGCTATTAACTTACTTAGTCTTAATAATGCTCATAAGAGAGGTAACATTGTTGCCACAGTTCTGTAAATGAGAAGATCACTGTAGATAGGATATGAATAAGCATTTTTAAATGTTAATACAATTTCTGGCTTAAATGTGTTTTAATCTCTATTAAAAAATAAATAAAATAATGGTTTCCCACATACAGAGCTAATAAGTTTCCTTTAAAATATGTATGCATGTATGTGTGTGTGTGTATATATATATGCACATATATTTAAGTAAAAAATGAATCAATGTTTTTAGAAAATATACAGTTGTGGCAAAAATCATGGAAGTGCTATTAAAATGCCAAAGTTAAAATGACGGTTTAATGGAATAAATTGAGGATCCTGGAGAAGATTACTTTAAAAAAATCACAGATGGTTGTAAAAACCCAATATATCTTCTTGGAAGTGGGTGTTGTATGTAATACTATAAGTAGAATCTAAGATTCATAACATGTTATCTAAGATACTTGGTTTTTCTTTCTTTCATTGCTTTCTTTAACCCTTCCTTCCTTTCTTCCTTCCTTCCTTTTTCTTTCATCTTGTCTCTTATTTTCTTCTATCTCAAGAGTTCCATCTCGAGAGTTCACACTGGTGTTATCCGCAGAGACTCACCAAGGTTAAGGATTTAGGGAGCTGTGGCTGTTTTTCAGGTAAAAACGATTGCTGTTTTTTATTGAATTCAATCACAGCGACACATCCACAGATCACATGACCACACAATAGCTATAGTAACTGCATAATTATATCAATCACTTATTTAGTATTTGAATTAATCACACTACCAAATATACCTAAAAGGAGACCCTAACAAACATCACTTTATCATAAACCTTTTCAAATGTAGATAAATAAAAAACATTAAAAATAATAACTTTGAGAGGCAAAAATAGAGCACTTTCATTGGAGGACATCTTAAATAGCTCTTCCTATGCTCTGCTGATGACAGTCTAGAATATGTCAGCTGCCGTGTGAAAGGAACAACAATACTGTGCTCTTCCATGGGGGAATTGTGAAAGGGTCTCCAAGTGTTCTTGTTAATAAATGAACTACCCATTCTATGTGTGTGGCCGGTCTTTTTCCTCTTTTCTATTTGAAATCAGAAGGTTTTTTCTCTGAACAGGAGACATTTACCAACACCAGCCAGCCTTCCTGCTCACACGTTGCACCGGCCCACATCTTTATTCTTGGCAATCAGCAACATTTTTTGACCCAAGGTATTTCAAGGCAACCCCTGAGCAACCTGACCAGGACTCCTGAATATAATAGTAACTGCCTCTGTACAGGAAAAGTCTGTCAGGAGACAGAAATAATTTTTAGGGTGTACAATCTATGTAGAAAGCTAATATAAAACATTTAGGATACCAAAGATTGCTTTTAAAATCAATACTTGTGGCCTTTTTTTTTGCAGGGAGGATCTGTATTATCAAGATGATTGTCTTCACTTTTTACTTTGCTTTATCACATAAACCGAGATAGAAAGAGATGATCCTCCAAGGAGTAGTGGAAAACTCTCTCTTTCTTTTATATTCAGTAAGTGTAGCTATTGATTTTATTCTCATGTATAAGCCATAGTCAGGCACTGCAAGAACGTCAAAAAAATCGATTCCGAGTAAAGCTCAGAAAGCAAATCCAATAGGAGCTTCTTGTCCTTGTCAGGCCACAGGTTTGTGGTGGACATTAGATGCATTTCTGAAGCCAGAAGCTTAAAAGTTTCTCTTTGGAATTTGGAGTCATGAGCCTATTCTAGAGAACCTGACAAAGTTGTGTACATTTTTAAGAACTCACACATTTGGCAGAGCTATTCCAGAGCTATGCTGTGCACCCAATGTAATTATTAATATTTTCACTTGGATAATAGTGTGCAGTGAAAGCATCACACAAAAACAATGAACTGTTCTAAAACGAACTGCAGGGAAATAAATCCTCACACAGGACAGTGTAAGCTGCTCTGTGCAAGTACTAAGGGCCTAAACTGAAATAAGAAGATTTGGGTTAAAACTCTGCTTTCTACATTTTTGGTGGCTTGCAAAATCACTTTACAAGGTAAAGACTAGTAGGTGTACAATGCTATCTCTTAGCAAAGGTGCGAATATACATACCTGTCTGTTAAAATAGAAGGAAAATCTCAAAACAAATGAAAATGCTTATCTTTGGAGGAGGAAAGGAATGGGAGGCGTTGGAAGAGCAAAGGAGGTAGGGACTGTTTTACAGTTTAACTTTAGAGCCATGTTTAAATAATTATGAAATTAAGCTAAATTAAATTTAAAAAGTCCAAACCAAAAGAAAAATGAAGTTTAGTAGCTTAACCATGCAGTAAGGAAATATTCCTAAACTGAAACCTAAAGTACAGTTTAAAACATAGTAATTCTACTCAATGTCTGTAATGTGATGTATCTGAAAGACAGAAAGCGCTGCAAGGCAATCTCAACCTCTTTCCAGTAATCACATAATCAGTAACAATAATGTTCGTATTATTTTAAAAAGCTATTATCAATATTATATATATACTTATATACACGCATTGTTTACTAGAACAAAGTAAATAAGCATGTTAGCACATTAAAAATCAATATTTCAATGGAAAATAAACAAAATATTAAGTCAAAGAAGTTGAATAAAAGACCTATCATTCTAAACTTGAATTAGACACATTGGTATGAACTCATGATGTATTTTCTTCACTTCTGGGGCAAAGAATGTGCAAGTTGGTACACCAGAGACAAGGAAGCTATCAATGACTACTGATGTCATGTTCAAAGAGCTCAGGAGCCAATTTAAAGGGGCCGACCATGAGCCAATGACAAGACAAAATGAGTGCCACCGATAACAATAGCTACAGTGGATGGAAACAGGCATACGTGTTACAGCACATGACATCATAATGGTAAACAAACAACAAAATGCCAAACCTTAGGGATCACATTTAGGGGCTTATTGGGAAGCAATGTTTTACTTTGAAAATAGCTAAGTAAAAGAGGCCAATCAAATACTGAACTATCTTCACTGTACCAACTTCATCTCAGCATTGCCATATAGTTGATGAGGGAGAGCTCCTTAGAGAATAATTTGGTTAATAAATGAAGGAGGAATAATAGAATATCATCATTTTACAAACTCTAAAGAGATTTAGGCAAAGATTATTAATGGCTGCTAAAATTGTTACTGCTGTGGCTGATTCGTGTCCCTCTAAATTCATATATTAAAGTCTTAACCTCCAGTACCTTAGAATGTGTCCTTATTTGTTATATTTGGAAATATAGCCTTTACAATGGTCATCAAGTTAAAATGAGACCATTAGTGTAGATCCATATCTGATATGACTGATGTCTTCATCAAAAGGGACCACAGAGATACACAGAGAAGGAGGGAGATGTGCAGTGACATCAGGAGAAGTTAAATACATGCCAAGGAGACAGGTCTGAAACAGCTCTGTTGCTCATAGCCTTCCAAAGGGACCAACAGTGCAGACTCTGGAACTGAGACGATAAACTTCCATTGTTCACACCATCCATTTTGTGATATTTTGTTACCGCAGCCCTAGCAAAGTACTACAATTCCATGTAAACAGATGGGATTATTATAGCCAACATATCAGATTGTCAATGCCTAAATCTGCTCGTCAATTTTCAGATCACAAAAAAAAGACATAGCCAAGCATTTGTGTTTCCTGACAGAAGTGCACAATAGGTATCTATAGCTTACACAGCAGTCTTGCCAAAACACAACATAATAACTGATATAAATCTGACCAAGCCTCAAATGGGGGAAACAGAAGAACACACTTGCAACGAAAAAATGTAATCATAAAAAAATAACATGATTAAAAATTATCAGGTGAAATAAAGGAATAGAAAACATTTAGACTAAAAAAGATTTTAGGTAATTCATCAGACAATTACAATTTGTATATCAGTTTGGACATGCTTTTAAAAAGCAATAAGCTATGAGAAAGGTAAAGTTACTTTAGATCTGTTCGTATTGGTTATCTGTAAAAATAGCATAATAATAGTACATAGTTCGTACTGTTGTGTTAATGATTAAATATATAGGTAGAGCATTTAGCGTAGTGACTGATGCGTTATGTCATTTCAATCATTATATGCTAGGGTATTGGTTAAATTCCATGGTACAATGGCAATCAATGTTAGTTAAAATGATGTGATATGTACATCTTACTCTGTGTATGCTTACAGTGTGTGCACACAAGTCCACATGCATACTCTATAACACACTTACAGAGTGTCAAGGTGAGCCAGTATTTGGCTGAGAGGTTTTCACTATGAATTTCACTTTTCATTCCCATGAACCTGCAAAACCACCCAACCCTGAGCTTTCCTTTGGTAAGAGATGCACAAAAGAAGCATTATGAGACTTTGAAAGCAAAACTAAAGCAAGGGTTAGGAGGAAAATGCAAGAGAAAGGGCAGTTTAAGAAGGTTAAATTTGCCACTAATTGTCTTCCAGAATTAAGTCATCCCAAGCCTGCCATTTTCAGGGAAAGGTGAAAGCATGTTTCAGCACCCACAAGGCTAGGCCTTGGAGAGAGTCAGTGTGTGCAGCCAGCTGGAAAGTGTTTGGACAAGAGGCAGAATACATCCAGTCATTTATCGTGATGATTGCTCTTTGGTTAAAAACCATCATTTAGATACAGGAAGTGTTGCAGCTGACAACTATCTTGGGTCAGATGACCACATCCTACAAATTTTCATTTCAACTTTTCAAACATTTATTTAGTTTGAGAGAGTGGATACAAAGGGTATGGAAATAAAGTTTACATTCTCAACAGACATACCATCTTTTCTGCATCACAGAAAAATAACTCTAAGACACAGAAAGAATACCCTGAGAGTTACAAACAAATCTCCTGGGCCTTTATGAGATTAAAGTGAAGTAAGGTATCAAATGTGAGAGGGTTTTTATCTGGTCAGGAAGATTGTAAAAATCTTCCTGGAGAAAAAGGAATTTGTGAACGGATTTAAAAAAATAGTAAGATAGGAGAAACTAGTGAAGTGGGGGAAAGTCTTTGGGAACAGAGAAGGGAGGGCATTTCAGTAGGAACATGCCGTTGCTAGATAAAATACAACATGCTCAATAAAATTTGAATTTCAATAAACAGCAAGTAGTTTTTTTAGTATAGATATGATACATGCAATACTTGGGTCATACTTAAATTTGAAATGTTCTGGAGATCTTTAAACAAATAGTAAGTTGTTTTTAAAGGTTTAGATTTCAAGTCATACTTCCGGCCAAGACGGAAGCATAGGTGGAAAT
Source organism: Carollia perspicillata (assembly GCA_004027735.1). Classification (NCBI taxonomy): domain Eukaryota; kingdom Metazoa; phylum Chordata; class Mammalia; order Chiroptera; family Phyllostomidae; genus Carollia; species Carollia perspicillata. Next base: position 47,326 of record PVKM010003482.1, on the reverse strand, counting down.
ACTGTGCCTCCTCACACAAGCGAAATGAAGGACAACAAAGATTTAGAAACAAAAACACAACCAGAACAGACAGAAAATTGAACTGTACAGAAGTTCGACAACCATTCATCCAGACCAGTAAGAGGGGCAGAGTCACTGGCCAGTGGAGAGGGGTTCCGGCAGGAAAAGGCGGTGGCTGCCAGACCCCAGAGTGCAGCAGCGTGGGGCTAGCAGACTCTGGGCTCAGGGAGGAAATGAGCAGACCCAGTGAGGCGAGCAAGGCGGTTGGCTGACTGAGACACACATTTGTGTGCAGATAAACTAGGCAGAAACGGCAGTGGGATGGACTGTGCAGCCCAGGGCCCCAGCAACGGGAAATAAAGCCTAAAAGCACTGATTGAAAAGGTGCCAGGAGACACTCCCAGCCTCACGGGAGAGGTTGTTGGAGAGACCCACAGGGTTCTAGAACATACATAAGCCCACCCACCCAGGAACCAGCACCAGAAGGACCCACTTTGCTTATGGGAAATGGCAGAGGGGACTGAAATCTAAGATAGCACGGAGCAAGTGCCATTGTTCCCTCTCTGACCCTACCCCCACATACTGTGTCACAACCCAGCAACTGAGTTGCCCCACCCTGGTGAACACCTAAGACTCCCCCACCCATACATAACAGGTGTGACCTGACCAAAAAATTGTGGCTCATACAGAAGAATAAATCAAAGCCCCAGAGCCAATACTTTTAAGCTACCAAGAGATAGCCAGCCTATCAGATGCATAGTTCAAAGCACTGGTAATCAGGATGCTCACAGAATTGGTTGATTTTGGTTGCAAATTAGATGAAAAAATGAAGGCGATGCTAAGTGAAATGAAGGAAAATGCACAGGGAACCAATAGTGATGGGAAGAAAACTGGGACTCAGATCAGTGGAGTGAACCAGAAGGAAGAAAGAAACAACCAAACAAAAAAGAATGAAGAAACAAGAATTCAAAAAAATGAGGAGAGGCTTAAGAACCTCCAGGACATCTTTAAATGTTCCAACATCCAAATTATAGGGGTACCAGAAGGGGAAGAGGAAGAGCAACAAGTGGAAAACTTATTTGAACGAATAATAAAGGACAACTTCCCCAATCTGGCAAAGGAAATCAACTTCTAGGAAGTCCAGGAAGCTCAGAGAGTCCCAAAGAAGTTGGATCCAAAGAGGAACACACCAAGGCACATCATAAGTACATTAGCCAAGATTAAAATGAAGGAGAGAATTCTAGAAGCAGCAAGAGATAAGGGGACAGTCACCTACAAAGGAGTTCCCATCAGAGTGTCATCTGATTTTTCAAAAGAGACCTTACAGGCAAGAAGGGGCTGGAAAGAAGTATTCCAAGTCATGAAAGGCAAGGACCTACATCCAAGATTGCTCTATCCAGCAAAGCTTTCATTTAGAGTGGAAGGGCAGATCGCTTCTCGGCCTTTTGGCTAAGATCAACTGTAGAATGGAAGGGCAGATAAAGCGCTTCTCAGATAAGGTCAAGTTCAAGGAGTTCATCATCACCAAGCCCTTATTATATGAAATGTTAAAAGGACTTATCTAAGAAAAAAAGATAAAAATATGCACAGTGAAAGGACAGCAAACTCACAGGTATTAAAAACCACACCAAAAGCAAAAGCAAATTAAGCCAACAGGTAGATCAGGAGCAGAGCCACAGAAATGGAGATCACGTGGAAGGCTAGCAACAGGAGAGTGGGAGGAAGAGAGAGGGGGAGAAGGTACAGAGAATTAGTAGCATAGATGGTGGGGAGAAAATAGACAGGGGGAGGGCAAGAGTAGTGTGGGAAATGTAGAAGCTAAAGAACTTATGACACATGGACATGAACTAAAGGGGGGAATGTGGGTGGGAGGGGTGTGCTGGGTGGAGGGGAATGAAGGAGGGAAATGGGATAATTGTAATGGCATAATCAGTAAAATGTATTATAAAAAATAAAGATTTAGATTTTGTAGAAGAAGGTAATGGGCTGTAATGTGGGAAAGACATTTTGGTTATTCATAGAAGTTCTTAGGTTCCACACAGAAGACTGAAAACATAGTTTTTATGGGGACTGTGAAGAATTTTTTTTTGCACTGAATGATATGATCTTACATGCACTGTAGAATGAACAAGATAGCAGTGATGAAAAGGAGAACAACTGAAACAGGAAATTGCCCAGGAAGTGCCATATAGTGAGATTATTAATTTAGTTAGGTGAAGAGAATGGTTTGGAAATAAAGATGGTTGAGATAGAGTAGAACCAACAGATTGGACAAGGGACAAAAGAGAGACAAAGTCAAAGATGCTGCGATAATGCCTATTGGCTGGGATGATGATTTGTTAGCAGCTGGGAAAGGCAGAGGACTTGGTTTTAGGAAAAACGGATAATACGAAATAGGGGTCATGTCAGGAGGAACTGGCAGGGCATCCAGTCACAGATTCTCAGTAAGCAGTTACAAATATTCTGTACTCAATGACTTTGGTATTTTAGATATTTCAGCTGTTAAAGTCAATAAGTTGCCCACAATTAGAAGCAAAAGATAAGCCATTGATTGAATAGCAAAAAGAAGAACAGGAATAATGAATCAATTGTGTTGGATCTTGGAAATTTGGCAGTGAAGCTCAATTATCACTCTTAAATTATTCAGAGAAGTCAAGAGTATAAATTGAAAATCAGCAATCGTGTTGGTAATTTTTGGAAGAGCTGTTTTAGGAAGGTAGCGTGGATACTTTGGTTTTGGAGATTGAGGAGTGAGTGGATGGTGAAGTAGAAGAAAACAAAGGGCTGGTGCACGAAGAGAAATTGAGGGGAAGGAGCCAATAGAGAGGGAAGAGTGAAGAATTAAATACGAGAAGGGAGCAAAGTCTGAAAAGAGTAAGCAGCAATGGTATTTACCTCTAGGTTATGTTCAGAAGTTTTATCACATATATTTTTTTCCATTTGCATAATGTTTGGGGTATTGGCGAAAAGTACCGACATTAATTGTAGGATTTTGGTCCTTCACTGGAGATTTGCCTTGGAGTTATTGGTGTATGGAAGGATTTTAAGAGGCTGATGAAGACTGTAAAATAAAAAATTGGGAGGCTTGTGGATATATGCTTTTACTAGCTTCTCAAAAATATCACAAAAGGTGACAAAAAATTACAGACCTACTATTCTACATATCCTACAATAATACATCACAGTTCAGATATTTCATAAAATTGGAAGCTAATTTGAATTTTAGCCTAAAATTATAACCTAAAAAACCCTTAACTATATGAGGGTTAATAATAGACCTCTGTAAGTCTATAATACCTCTTTAATACTTCATTCTTAAAAATATAAAGAAGTAGAACAAAACTCACACTGGTGCAAAACATTGCTGATATAAATTAAAGAGAATCTAACTAATGTTGATATGTTCATGGATTAGAAGACTTTATAATTTTAACATGTCAGTTCTCCCCCAAATGACCTACAGATTCTATGCAACCTCCATTTAATCCCAGCAATCTTCCAGTAGGGAAAGACAAGGACCTAGGATATCCAAAGCAATCTTAAACAGTAAGTAAAAAAGTTGGGGGACTTGGCTTCATGACTGAATGTACAGTTGTGACAATTTAAACATTTTGATACTGTCTAAGGATGGACAAATAAAATAATGGAAGAGAACAGAGCCTATAAATACACTCCTAGTTATTCAACCAAAGGCACCAGAACAATCCAATGGGAAATGAAAAGTCCTTTCAATAAGCCATGCTGGAAGAACTGCATAGCCACATGGAAAAACTGAACTTCAACCCCTACCTCATATGAAACAAAAAAGTCAATTCAATATGACTTATATACCTAAATATATAAGCTAAAACAGAGATTTAAGATAATTAAAACACTGTAAATCTTTCCAAAGTCATCACAAATATCATCCCACTTCTTTAATATATTACTTTCCCATTCCTTTTCATAATTAAGTAGTCACACTGAATACCTAGAACCCATTTCACTTCAGTACGGATGACTCTGAGATAATGAAGCAATTGGTTCAAAATATATATCACTTACACAGTAATCTAGATGTGAAATCTGTCTGGCAACGACATTTTCTTGTTACCGCTTATTATTTAAAGTTCAGAACAAATAATTCACTTACCTTTGATGGACCAAGCTGCCTAGATTTAGCTCGAATGGTTCCTAAAGAGATTTCATGGTTTTTAACATAATTCCACTGTACAGATAAAAGCTTCTATATATTCTCTTCCTTGATTGTCTCCCCTCTGCCCATTTCCAAAAGAAAAAACATAAAACCTGACAACAGTAAAACAGGCAACACGAAGCCACTTACCGGAGCCCGTAGAGAACTGTCCCATCAGGATGCAGCCGGATCATTCGGTTTTTCACCGTCACCCCATGCACGAAGGACTTCTTGTCATTCAGAAAGTAGGTATCGGGCACCCAGAGCTGGTCAGCTACCCTGTTGTCTAGCGTGAGGTTCAGTGGGATTCCAGAATAAGAAAGCCTTTTGTCTTTCCAAGACTGCTGGAAATACATGGTGAGTGTATAATCCTGTGAAATAAAGGAAACCCAAAAATAGAATTTTACTATCATCGTCATCGTCATCTGACAGCTTTCGTTAAGAACATGATAGCTTGTGGTATTATTGATGACCAGAGACCCGTGGTCCTGCTGTCCCCTCAGAGGTTACATTTGAACATGTTAAAATTTGCACCTGTAAGTATAAGGCAATCAAATCAGTAAGTTAGAAGTACTGGACCAATAAATACATGCACAATGATTTCCATCAATGTAGGGCAAACACATTTAATGGAATTTTAATGTTTGAAGCTAAGGTGATGATGTCGAGAGAAGGTCATAAAGGAAAATTATACCCAGAAACCCACGTTTACAGAAATAGACCTCTGGATTTTATATTTACAGTACTCCATATTTCGGAGAAGGATGCTTGCTAAATAATAATTAAGATGTATTCACTTAAAAGGAGAGGGTGTTTGCAAACTCTAAATGCCTGTTGAGTAAACACTGCTTTTTGTCTTATAAATGTTAACAACACCAGTATTTGACTCTTTCTAGCAAATGTCCATTTGTCTAACAGTCCTAAAAGGTAGTTTATACAGACATTTGGATGGAGATGTTTATCTGGCCTGGGAACACCACCAGTGGTGGAACTTCTCATCCGTTCTGCTCTTATCCTCATTCCTCTTTGTTTCAGGAATTTGTTTGAGGTCAGAGTTGGGTTTGCACTTGAGTTTGTTTCCTCACCTCCTATAAAAGTTACTCTAAGGATGTCCCTTTGCTCTTTTCTTTCTTCCCAGGTTTCCCCTGGCAGTGAGAGAGAGAGAAATGTGAGTGGAATGAATGGATCCAGCTTATAGGAGAGGAATGATTATCTTTGATCTTTAGTGGTTGTCTGTTTTTAAACAAATCTGTTGATACAAAAAGTAGTTTTCCATGAGAAAAATCAATGATAGCAATGAAATCATAAAGTCTTTAAGATGTGGGTCCCAATATAACAAAAACACAAGATACACTTTTCCTTTTAAATGGCATTGATGTGTTAACAGTGACTCTATGAATTTAGCAGTTGAAAAAACACCATATAACTCCAATACAATGTATACTGCCATGGTTGTACAGAGTGGTATGTACTCTATATACACTAGTTGAGAGTCACTGACTCACATCATGCCTTACATGTGGGCAAACTGTACTTTAGGTAGACCCCTACATGGATATCTATGCATTTCTGAAAAATCCTAAAAGATAACACAGTACTTATTCTGGATAATGAGTTCCAGTGGCCTTTAACCATTCTACTTAAGAATGCTTATACTGTTCAGTCAGAAACCATCTTGCAAAAATTCAAAGCCATTCTTTCTTGTTTGACAAGGACATTTGCTCTTTGTTACTAATCATGCAAAATTCTTTTTAAAAGTCTGAAACCTCCTTCAACCCTACCTTTGATCCCACAAAAATGGAACCCACAGGCTTATACACAATTCTCTTTTCAAATGCTAACATTCTTATTTGTATCCTCTTCAAGTGCTTCCTTTTCAGAAGGAAAAGAATTAGAAAAATTCTAGACCTTGATTCCGAAATACCTTGACTCTAAGATCTACCACATGTAGAGCTGTGTAACCATGAGCAACTAACTTAATCCTTTGTATCTCAAGTGCCTCATTTAAAAAATAAAAAATAATAGCGTTTTCCTGGTTTATTGTGAGCATTACTTGGGGAAAGTATAATGAAAGTATTTAGAGACAGTAATATGCTAAACAAATATATTATCCTCACAATTGATCATTGCTATTTAAAGATTTAGATCATACTTACAAATTACTTGGAGTGTACAGATTCATTTTCATCAGCATTTCTATTTTTAAAGAGCTGTTTATGAAGGAACTTGTATGCAGAAGGACCCCTTTGACCACAAAAACAAGCAATTGTCTGCAATCAGTTGTAAGTTTTGGTGCTGGGATCTTGTTTGCAATTCAGTAGGTGTAAGAAAATTAATAAGTAGCCAAAGACATGTTACTGTAAATTTTGGAAAGGGGATCAGCACAATCAGCCGTAGAATATGTGTTTCCATATCAGAAGCTTCCAGTGTCTCACGAGCGCTACAGAGTGTTTCCTCACAATGAGACTACAACGTAAAACTCTCACTTTAGCTTCTCCGCAATACCATTTTAATGTGTAATGGGCAGAGACTCATTACTGTAAAGTATAAAGGACTATAATGACAAAACAAAACTCTAATCATATATGCTGTAATTAATGTATGAGTTTATGGTAAGTAGACAATGGAGAGTGAAAAGGAGAGAATAATACAGGCATGAGTCACCTCTGTGGAGAGTTAAGTGTGCGGGGGGCTCATGTGCAGGTGTGCGTAGATTTTTCCCTTCTCTTTCTGGAAACTGTTTTGTTTTTTATGGAGCGAGAACTGTATACATGCAGTAAGACCTTTGCTCTACAGAGTTCACCCTGTTTTCAATAAATATTGACTAAAAGTCACATCATGATTCTAAATTAAAGCAATAATTTACCCTATTTCCAATAAGAAGTAATTCAGTGAAGATTTATGTATGCTCATATGTTACATTGGAAGTGGGAGATGAGAGGTAAGTACCCTGCAGATCTCTTCTTATGCGTGTCTAGGGTTATTACTCTCATCTAGAACCTGACCTGATTTCATGATAAGTGGAAATATAGACATGTGTGATTCATAACCTTAATAAAAACTTTTGGAGTTAATGATAATTGTGATGATAATGATGAACATAATGGATAGACCTAAAACATAGAAATCCTTCCTTTTTGTGCTATGTACTTTATACCACATGCATGATAATAATCTCTTTCTTCTTGAGAGTGCTCTGTGCTCTATGGTGTTTATAGCCTTTCATACCTGCCTGCACAATTGTTCTCAGAACCTTGTGAAATGGCAAAGTCTCCATGATAGAACTTATGAGTCTGAGAGACAACTTGATGTACCTTAAATAGATTATTCTTTCTCTCTCAACCTTAATATAAATATGAACAGTGACATTTGAATGCCTATGACATCATTTTGGTGTTTCCTATTTTTAGATAGAAATGAAAGGCTTAAAATGGCTGTATTTTTCTCCTTTTATACAACAGATTTTCAATTGATTCTTCATTAGTCCAAGGTGCAAGCACTCCAGCAAGAATAAACAATTTTTCAGAAAGAAATCAAAGGCATTAATACTTCAGCCAAAAATACTAAAATCATTTTTCTTCCAGGTATATTTCCAAGTGTCCAACCAGCTTCCTCAAGTGTGTAAGCTACTCCTTGAGAGGAAATGTCACATATTTAGAGATTATGGGCCTTAGGGGATTCTTTGACACTGAAGCAAATGAATGGGATTAATGGGTGTGAGGTTGCTAATGAAATTGGTCAGGCTAATTCAGGCATGAGAAAATTTAATTCATTGAGGAAAAGCAAGATAGATGATAGCAAATTGGAGTGCTCAGTTGAGCTCCAAAAGGACATACTTTCAAAAGATAAAAATGTTTAAAGAAATAAGAAAAATATATAATAAATAAAAGTGAGTCTTTTGAAGAGTAAAGATAACATCTATTTTACACAGTAGTTTTAAACTCAGGGCAATCTTTGCTCCCCAGAGGACGTTCAGCAATGTCTGGAGACAGTCTGGTTGTTGCAGCTGGGAGTTACGCTGTGTTCCACTAGCATCTGTGGGAAGAGGCCAGGGATGCCCCCCACATAATGCACTGCACGGTACAGCCCCCCGCAGCACAGAATTATTTGGTTCAAAATGTCAATAGTGTCAAGGTTAAGAAACCCCGTTGTACATAAAAGTATTTTTGTTTTTAGTATCAGTAAAAAATTTTCAAAATATTTTATCATTTTTCATCATAAAAAGTATGTATATTAATATGTCTACCCCATGATTTTAATATATTCCCCAAACCTTTGTGAATGGGGCATTAGATCATTTATAATTTGCTTCTTTACCATAAAAAATCATTTGACAAAAAAATCCATTACTTTTAGTATCAGAATAGGGATAAAGAATTATATGTTTTAGACAAATATATTGAGGTGTGTGTTTTACCAGAATGAGCTCTAAGAAAACTTTGTATCAGTTGGAAAAGTGAGAGTCTCTTGTTAGCTACCTCCATGATCAGCCTATTTCAGACTAATTTGTTCATGAAAAGACAAAATATTGTGTTAACATCTTGTAACATTGCATCCACTCAGAAGGACCATATAAGCAATTCCTCTTTTTTAAATTGTTCTTGAAAAAAAGTCTATACACATATAGAGAGAACCAGGGCTCTCACACACATTTGTATTTTATTTTTCATCAGTTTGAATATACATTATGTGGGGTCCCAAATCAAATCCCTCCTTCCTGAGATATATTTATGCCAGCTTACTTGACCTTGAGATCTGCTGTTTCCAAAGCTTAGGCTGCGTTTCCCAAAGGCTGAATATAGTAAAGCTGTGCATCATTGCCTACCACTTCTACAATCACTTCTGTGATGGAAACTGCCCTGCTACAGACCCTGCTGATTGAAGAAGACCACGTTTTACATCAATAATGCTGCCCTATCCCACTTTGAGAATGGAGAGTAGATGTCTGGTTTATGAGCATCTGATTCAGAGGCAGGCAATAAACTTGTACCTGGCTCCAAAAAAAAAAAAAAAAAAAAAAGGATGAGGTGGACCAGTCAGAGTCCTCTCCCAGAAATTTTCTATTGGATAAAGGGTCTGAGACAAGAGATGTAGGACCAAGTACAAAGGTCATGATATTTACTAGAGCTGCACTGCTATTGTGAGGTCATGAAAAAAAGAAGAAACCAGTCTGTAGAGGAAGAAAGAAAAAAAAGGAAAGGTGTAGAAAATAGCCATATGAGGAGGAGTCAGGCATGTCATGGAATGAACAACCAAGTTCATGAAGACTTTCTACTTTCTATTTGTATTTCTCCTGAGGTCTGGACATGTTCAATACTTCAACCTCTTATGAGCCCTCTGGTCTCATTATGACAAACCGCACTTTTCTTGTGCTAAGCTGATTCCATCTTTATTTCCTCTAATCAGAAAGAGCCATATTAATGATGCTGATCAACCTCCATAACAGAATCTCATTAAGCAATAATTATACATGTTAAGGAAACCTAGGAAAAGCAATCATCTTGCCCATCTTCTGATTTTTAAAAAAGAAGTGTTATGAGAAATCTGAGATCCAGAGATATTAAATAACCGATTAAAAAAGGCTTGGGAAGGCATGTTGGTTTTATTAACCAAGAGAGCAAGGAGACAGAAGGAAAACATTTACTCCCGTCGAGACAATTCCCTATCAAACACAATGGCAATTACCACAAAAAGTAACCTGAAGACTAAATGTATGTGCTGGCAACAGGAAATACCTCCTGTAAAGACAGAAAAAAAATCCACACAAGTTGCACCTCATGAAAACAAGAAGAGTAAAGAACGGCCTGACAAATAAAGCAACATAAGTTGTAATTGAAATTAAGTGCACAACATCTGCTTCTAATGGAAACCTCTAGTTTAAAATAATATTTTGCATATCAGTATCACCATTATGTACATCTGCAATAGAAATTGTATCTTTAGATTTGTTGTTAATTTCTGAAGTTTTATCTTAGTGTCATCTAGTATTATTAAGTTAACTGTTTGTATTGTATATGTTTGTTGTGCTTACTCCTTAGCCATGTTTTGTTCTATTTTTAAAATATAGGCATTCTTATTGTTGTCAAAGCCCATGTTCTTAGTTATTTTAATTTTTTTTCACCCACTGTAGCCTTGTCTTCTGCCTCAGAGGACATAATCCTTTTTACCTTTGTCTCATCCTAAATAACCCCTCTTGGTTCATCCATCTGTGTAGTCAGATTTTTTGTCAATCTCTTGTTGTGTTCCAAACAATTTTGTAATTAATCAACTTGTTGGTGAGCAAAAACATTGATAATTATTGGCCTGTATAAAATGAGAGTCACCTAAGGAAATCATGTGGACCCATTGTAATAAATGAAACACATACAACATTGACATGACACCTGAATCATGCACTTGTATTCTGAAGTAATGAACTTAAAAGAAAGTCTCACTAGATGAAGCTGAGACTATACCATATATACCAAGTTTAGCATTTATAATTTTATATCTACTTTAGAAGCTGTAAATTTTTACTTTCTTTAAAAATATAAAAACATTTTTCTATACAACAAATCCAATTTCTTAAAACAGATATGATAAAATTTTTATTTCATTCAGTAACAGTTTATGTGTCTTATATTCTAAAACCTAAATGATCAGATTCTCAAATAGAGTTGTTTCCATGGTAAAATATATTGAAATATTGGGCCTCACACAGGCATTGTTTCCTAGAAACATCTGAGTATGAAAGATCTTAGGATGTTAGAGTGACTCATTCATTTTGTTAATATTTAATGATTGTTTACTATACAGGGGTGGAAAAAAGTAGGTTTATAGCTATAAGTGTGTAAAGCACAAGTTTATTCTTGTATTGTCATTTATTTATTAAATTATTTATTATTATTAATTTATTTTTTACCCAATTCTGTGTTGAAAGAGTTGTATTATATCAGATGCTGAGGGAAAAAATTGAGTAAGACATTCCCTCTGTCTACTTCAGGAGCCTCGTAGGCCAGTGGGTGAGACTCAGCCCTGCACGTTTCTAAGCAGTACCACTGTCCTCTGTAGGCTTCTTAGTTCTTCCATCACCTGTGCAACCAGATCCCTGCATGAAAGTCCATCTGATTCACATACAGAAATCAGAGTGGTTCCACTTTTCTTTATTGGCAGCTGCCTACTCAAGGAGACAAGACTACTGAGTAGGAGAATATCAGTTTAGCAAACTCTGGCATTAACCTACAAAACAGAAAAATGAGCCAGAGTTGACTTAACGCGGCACTGAAAGAGAGGTGAAGAAGAGGGAAAAATGTGTGAAATACACAGGGCAGAATTTGGAGATGTTTTTGTTGGGAGGTTAGAAGGGAGCATCAAGGAGGACCATCTGGTTTCTGACCCAAGTGAGTAGGTAGATAACAATAAGAATGAAAAATCTGGAGCTGAGGATGACTAATGTACTTGGACTGGTTTGTGTTGTGGACGCCTGTGGCCTTTGCACACAGAGGTGCCAAGTAAGTCCTTATGGGCCAAATAGGACTCAGGGAGAAACACAGCTATGTGAGTCACAGTGATAGATGAAGCCCTGGAAATGGAATAGCTCACCATGGAGACAGTACAAGGTGAGAAGGGGACAGAACTCCTGGGAAATTTGATTCTAAGATTAGTCATTCAATCTTTTGAGTTTCTGAGACACTCTTCTACTTTGATTGTAGTGCTTATTTTGTAATCATTTCTCAGTCCCACTAGATTTTGAGCTCCCTAAGGGCAAACATTTATATTTTTAGGCACTACCACAGTACAGAGTAGATAGGTGCTCAAACACGTTAGCCGAATGTGAATTATGTAGTGTTGTATGTTTGGGGGTACTTGATATCAGCACTAAGCATGTTGGTGGAAACGTTCTTAAATTTCCCCAAATTGAACACCTTTAGATAACACATATAGGGACTTTCAGTGAGCTAAAATAATTAATAATCCAAAATTTCCATTCTCTAACCACTCAGAATTAATGAGTTTATAATTCCCACTAATACAGAAAATCAATAAATTTCTAGGAGATGGTAAAAACACATGTCATTAAAAGCAAACTTACATTTTATGAATGGCCTTGGCTAGTGTGGCTCAGTGGATTGAGTGCTGCTGGCCTGTGAACCAAAGGGTTGCAGGTTTGATTCCCAGTCAGGGAACATCCCTGGGTTGTGGGTCAGGTCTCCAGTAAGGGGGCGTGTGAGAGGCAACCACACATTGATGTTTCTCTCCCTCTCTTTCTCCCTCCCTTCCCCTCTGTCTAAAAATAAATAAATAAAATCTTTAAAAAAAGCAAACCTACCTTTTACAGATGAATTAATAGTGACTTTTGACAAAAAGTTAATAGACATATTTTGAATTATATAAAATGAAATTACATTGATAGTTCCAACACTTTGGAATTATAAGCCTATTTATACTAAAGCTTTAAAAATGGATCTGTATTCAGTGAAACTTTCAAGCTCAGTTGCAAATTAGTCAATATTTAAAATTATCAATAAATTGTTAGATTGATGTTGAATTCGTCAGGAGGATAATTCATAAACTTCACTGAAATTTTAAATACATAATTAAACAACATTTTAAACAACGTAAGACACACCAGAGTTTTCAAAGTTCCTTAGTTCTAGAGGTACATAAAAAGTTAGTGTTTACAAATTCCATAAAATCTAAATAAATGCAAAAATAAAGCGAGCTACTTGGAGGATCTAGTGAAATGTTCAGAATGTGTTGGTTAAGTCTGACCATCCTGAGCTGAACTATGAATACATGACTAGAATTGTAGCCAGCATATGGTATGCATGGAAATTTGAGAATGACAAGCTATAAAGTGAGCTAAGCTGGGATAGAATATGAGAATTAGAAATAAAGCAAAATTCTATCAACACACACACTACTTAAAAGAGATTTTAAAAATTGTCATCATTTTCTAGCCCAGGAAGGTAATTTTTCTCTTGTGATTGGTGATTTTGCAACGTGTATAGAGTTTAAAATGGAGCAGTAAATAGCAGAGATTTTTAAGTCTGGAACTGTCTTGTTGGAGGTTAATGAGAGATTAGGAATTCTTAACTTAAAATTAACAGGGTGAAAAAGGAGAGATTGGTAGTAGATGCAGTGATATCCCTCTCAGTAATCAAATATTTCTTATATGTTGTTGGAGCTTTTAAATATCTTCCCAGGAAGAAATCCTTAGGTCACTCTCAGGAACCTTATTTTCAGACTTCCTAAGGGAAAGATGAACTTGCATCAATTATCATTCTAAAGAGACTGCAGGTAATGATCTCTTGGAATCCCCAAGAAACTCTCGGAATAGCATTAGTAGTAAATTATGACGCCCAAATGTCAACTTTATCCTGTGCACTTGTGAAAATTTGGGTGGCTACCTTACCTTTCCATAGACTGAAAAAGTAAGTACTCTGTGTGTGCTACTTATTTTTATTATGAATATTTGTTACCTTTTTAACAGTTATTTATTTATTCATCTGTTTATTTGGTTATTGCTTACCAACCCCTCATTCTTCATCCTATTTTCATTCTCTAGCCAATTAGTAAAATTTGGTGGCAACAATTTGTATGTTTGCTCACACTCATACAATTATCTAGGAATGCATAAACATAGAGATGGAAATTTGTCATTGCTTTAAAAAATAGCATTATATTCATTTCTGTGAATTTTTCTTTCCTTAATAGCACAGCACAGAATTCCTCCAATTCAAAAGGCAGAGATATATAGTTCATTCCATTTAATGACTACAAGGATACTATATATAACATGGATATTAATCATAATTCTATTCATGTTCATGGAAATTTGTTTAAAAATTTGTATAACTATAAGTAATGCTGCAATAAATCTCTTTCAATAGATAGATTATGAACACTGGTGTTTATTACATCATTACATATGATGCTATGCTCTGGAGCTTAATATGATAACTTGCTAAAGTAAATAAAACCATGAGCTGCTCCTTGTTATATTATTTTCTAAATATTGAACTAAATTTAAACTTAGAGAAAGCGTGAAGATTAAAGTTAGGTTTACAGAAGCAGAGAACCACATCAATGTCCATATTGACTGTCTCTAGGGGCTCAAACTCATTGAGCATCTGCTCAGACTTCTGTTGGTCGTTGATTGGATCTGGCTGAAAAGTGACTTGGCAGACTTTGCTGGAGAGAAGGATCTTGGCAACATTATGCCATGTAATGAGAGAGGGATAGAAAAAAACAAACTCTAGGAATTTCTTTGATGGTGTAAAAATTGCCTATAAATTCCAAAGCTAATAATTCTGCTAAACTTAATTTCCCTCTTGCATAGCTTCACAGTCATACTTGGCCCTATGCTAAACATGCATGTCTATGTGGCTACAGATTGGCCCTAACCAGGAATAAAACCTCCATGCTAACACCATGTTAAAACAAACTGAACTATCAACTGGGTCTTTGACTAAAATAGAGAAGTGGAATCTAGTTCAGGATTCCTTATTCATTAATTCTGTGATCTTGGAGCAAATCTGACAACTAGTTTGAAAATCAACCTCCATATGTGTGTGACAGGCAGGGAGACTATCAACATATTTGCTGAAATGATGAATTGAAGTAATGTATGAATAGTTTTTAAAAAACTGTGAAGTTATAATTGAATAAATAAGGAAAATAAAGTAGCTTAATGCAGTATTAAAGAACAATGCAGTGCATAACATACATTTTTATTTTCTTTAGCTAAGTTATCAAGTTTAATAAGAGCTGCTTATTATTGAACATTAAACTATATGACCAGTACTTTATTAGGTGTTTTCTATATATTATTTAAACCTTACGAGAACTCCATGAAGGTGAAATTAATATTCCCTTTTTACAGGTGAGACTCTGAGGTTCAGGGATGCCCAAAGCAACTCTGCTGGAAAATGTCAGAGCTGTGTTTTGAACCCAACTCTGTCTTACTTTAAATTCCTCCTCCTTTCTATTGTGTCACGTAACACACAATGATTTAAGCGTGTAATATAAGCACAAAAGGTTTTCATCCTAGGACCTGGCCTTTTTATCTTGCTTAATACTGACTTCTGCCTTGCTTTTATATGGATGCTAATTAATCATTAACATTCTGCTCTAAGGTAGACTTTTTCGGTACTCTTTGATGTTTTATCCATGAACTCTTCTTCATCAACTGGTAATGGCAATGAAGGCCATGGTTGTGCTCTTAGCTACGTGCCACCGCAACTCTATGGGATGCCAAATACAATCAATTGTTCATCACTGCCCTGGACAATTTTTCAGATGTTAGCTGAGAGAAAGACAACATTTTTGCTTCATGATAACCCTTGAGGAGTACAGAAAGGAGAATTATTTTCTGTTGGTAGAACGACTTTCACATTCAAAATATTTTACCACTTCCAAGTAAAAGCCTCCTTAATCATTAGTTGTGGTAGCAACGATATTTCCTTTGCTAGAAATTACTTCTAAGTGACAGTAAGATGAAAAGCAAACTGGGCCTGTGCCTACAGGTCAAGAATCTCTTAATTTGGATGGTGTTTGTTTTGCCTAACACTCTAGGAGAAGTGGTCGAGCATGAACTGGTTGCGGGTAGGGGCTGCCATAACCTCCTTCCAGGCTCTAACACCAAGACGATGGGATGCTAGAAGAAGGAACTATCCGTGGCCCAGAACAGAATCACGACCACCCGACCCTTAAATCACCTTCCCATTTCCACTCCCATTCTCAGTGAATGATGCAATCATCCACCCTATTCATCCATTCAGAAACTAGGAATCTTTTTTACTCTTTTCTCCTCTTTACTTATCACATTAAACTAATCAATAAAACCTGACATTAACTATTTTATAAAAATATCTCCTTATTCTGTTTACAGTTGCTGTAATCTAGTTTGGCCTTTATCATTTTTCACCTGATTTCCTTCAATAGGTTCCTAACTAGCGTTCTGTTTTCAGTCTTATTCTTCCCCAATTCATTTTTTTTGTGGCAGGTAAAGTGGTATTTCAATTTTTTAAATTGCATTATGATTATTTTTCTGCCAAGGTTCAACTTTCAACGGCTCCTCAATGTTATGAGGATAAAAATATGAATTCCCTGAAGGCACACAATGTGCTTTCTCTGTCCCTGTCTCTATAGCCACACTTCTTGTTTGATTCCATTCTCACTCTGTCATATAGCCACCCTGTCTCAGTTTCTCAAACACAAGGCGTTTTCTCTTGCTATGAAGCGTTCTTGGCCTAGAACACTCATTCCTCGTCTCTTGCCCCTTGGCTTGGTTACCCTCCCCTGGTACAGATCTCAGATTGACAGCTGAATTATAACTTTTTCAATAGTCAGAAGTTAGAAGAACATCTGGGTCAGTTTCCTCCTATGTTCCCACAGCACCTTATTACTGTAGCCTGCATCACTGTGCAGGGAAATTGGCTGGGTGCCCTTCTATTTCCTCCACTAGACTGTGACCTCCATCAGGGTGTATCTATCTTGTGACTTTTCAGTGCTGAGAACAGGGCCTGCAGCACAGCGGGTGCCCCCAAACTACTTGTTGAATAAATCAATGAATGGACTAGAGTGTGGGGGAAATCACCAGGCAGATAGACCATTTAAAAAACAATTTTAAATTGTAGTAGAGGTGAAATGTGCTATGAGTCTGAATGGGGACAGAGAAGGAGGGGTTGTATGAAGAGAAAACAGAGATAAAACATTGCAAGGAAAGAAAATAGACTTAAATTGGTTGCTGTAGTTATGGGTGATACCAAAAGGAATGCAAGTGTTAGAAAAGTACCAAAACTTAGGGAAAAGTTGATGATTTGGTTTGGACAGTAGTTTCAAGTGCTTGAAGTAAATATATAAATACTGTAGTTGATATAAGAGAATGGAGAGATCAGGAGTAGAGATTAATGAGTCCTCATCAACATTGTGGCTACTAGATTAAGTAAAATTATCAGTTAATTTATAGATTGAGGCAAGATAAGGACTTAGGACAGAAGTTTAGTGCATATCAGTCTTTCATTTTCCACTGGCTAATAGACCTTTCATCTGTTATCACTCAGGAGATGGGATAGTGCTGAGGATGGATAGGATGAGTATCAAAATCTACAGATAACCTCACAAATGCATATTAACAAAATTCTAATCTTTAGCTGAGAAAACTGTTGTGTAAAGTACAAGTTGTAAATGGCAATAAGACTTACTTCTAAACTATATTATTTTTCTTTCAGTGGGCCCTATCCACCCACTAAGGGAGGCGGGTGGATATTTCAAAGTTAGACATCAGCTACAAGATAAATGGATGAGGAAAAAAGAAACTGCCTTGAATAATGTACAGCCCAGCCAGTCAAATTGCTAATAAGATTGGGGAGTCTCATTCTAATACATTTCTTTTAAACATATTTAAAAGGTATTAAGTTAGTCATACTCTTAGCTTCATATCATTTAGTTTTTTTCTAAATACATTGCCTTTAAAAAATTCATATAGTAAACTTGGTTTGCTAATGAGAATAACCTTAATATCTGGAGAAGAGGATTTTAAAAATACGGACGATCTTCAGCAAATCAAACTTCCAGACAGAGTTAGTTTATCTGCTAAAATGAGCAGGTCAGTTAGGTCAATGATTCTCCCACTCAGTGCATGCAATTACCACCAGGACTATTTGGGGTACCAGATACGATTCTGAGGGAAACGCTCCTGAAATCTATATTTTTGATAGATGCTTCCAAGGAGAGTGTTATGCTATTAGTTTTCAGACCATAATTTGAAAGACGGTGACCTGAGTATTCCCTACACATCCTTCAAGTCCCTAAGTGAGCAATGTCTATGCTTTCATTAGCCCTATGAGATCTGTTCCCGTCTCCCTTCATGACATTTTCTATTTTATCATTTTCTTGTTGTACTCTCTTTCCACTGCAGCAAAAGGATTGTAGGCCTAAAAATGTCCTAGTGTCACCTATAAAAACACATTTTTATGAATACTAAATGAGGAAAAGAGGGAGATTGAGAAAGAGAGAGGGTTCTATTATCTTTACTGTCTGGTACTGTTTTCCTGTTCCTCCAACTGACTTCTGGTTTGCACATTTATTTTTAAAACATGTAACTCTGAAGCATAGTGAAAATTAAATCCCCAAATCAGACGTGAGGAAAAATCAAGGGTCAGCAAGTAGAATGGCCACTAAAGTGATATCTTCAAACATACTGCAGGATTTTATTTCCTAAGAGCATCTTGAGTCCCCTCCAATTTTCCATACTTCATCTGGGGTTATTTCCCTATCCTGAATGTGGGAGACACTGAGGGGCAGGAGGGGTCCTCTATCAAGACGTCAGAGAGAGCTTTCGGGAAAAAAAGGCTATGCTGCTGTATTTTTTCATGTGCTTGGAGCAATGTGTATTTTGGTATGGTGTTAAAAATCCTCCAGCAGTTTCTCTCATGTCACAAGTTTAAGGAGTCCTCTATGAATGAGTCAGCCTGGGAGTTGCCATGGTAACAGTTTTCAGTCCTTTGGAGTCAGTCCTCTTCTGATGCTGCCGCTAATACCTTAGTTTCAGGAGGATTGAAATTCCCATTACATTTAAATATTCATTATGTTACATACGCATTCCCTGATTTGGCAATATTACCTGGCTAGAGATCATTTTTAGAGATCTATAAATAGACATGCTACATTATGCTCATTTCTTCCACAAGATGAAAGACAAGTCAATAAAAATCCTCTGTGTTCTCACACCATCATGTCTCTCTCAGTCCATTCCCTTTATTGGGTACAAGCGTGTGCATGCATGGGTGTAATCGGTGTTCTTCATGTCTGAAATATTCAAAGAGGACACCCTGGTCAGCCTTAATGAGCCCCAATTTTCAGCAGAGGGGTTACAAATACTTGCTGGCTCACCACACGGCAATTGCACATGAATGTCAATGATGCTACAGTTTAGTGTGCAGTGACTACGGGCAGCCTTTGTTTGGTTTCCTGATTTATATTTTAGGGAAGATCCATGTGGCAGGATAAAATTTTTTGTCCTGCAAGAGAGGTGCAGACTCCTAAACAAGGTCCTCCATTATCTTCTTGCCATGCTTTTCCAACTTTATTTTCCCCTTAAGTACATGCCCATTTAGGTGTACCCTGCTCCAGACACAAAGGGCTAAAAATATAGAGTCTCCCCACTCTATCTTTTTGAGGCTGTGGTCCATGTCTCATTCATCTTTGCATGCCCACAATGTCTAGAACATAGACACAAATAAATATTAAGTAGATTTAAATATGTTAGTATGGACTGTCTAAATCATTCTCATCATGGCCAGGTAAACAGTCAACTGAGAATGTTGGGGCTCTGATTGTTTGTAACATGACAGACCAGTCACATGCCCATAGGCTGGTCTTCTCTGTATGCAGTATATATTAGCACTGTGTTTCTGGGTTAAGGATGATGTGCTGGTATCTGTGGTAGTTCCCCCGAAATGCAGTGTGGAGCTGCACTTTTAGAAACCGTAGTTGTATAGGATCACAACTAGAGTATAGGAGTTGGAATCAACTAGAACTGAATTCAATCCCAGCTCGTTCTTCTACTAACTCTCTAACTGAATCACTTAACCTTTCTGAGGTCCAGTTTTTCCACCATTAGATTGGAGTTCATTGAGATAATATAAAAAAAGGCTTAGCGCAGCGCTTGCTGTATAATTACATATTCAACAAATAGTAGTTATTACGACTGCAAGTACTATAAGGATATCCCAAGAGGTTGCTTTATTACAATTGTTCTCACAATACCACTGGCATTCCCTTCGTGATTGTTATTTTGCACATGAAATAGTCCTCTGAGGGTGTGCCATGTCCACAGTTATTATTTTTATACATATTTGACCATAATCTGGTCAAATGACTTCCCATGGCTAACCACACTTCTATGATTCAAAGGAAGGACCTATACAGATGGGCAGTAGGCTATAAATTGTCCTTGGATATTCACTTGGTACATTATGTTTTCTCTGAACTGAATAGAGTCTTTGTGATGAAGTTAAACACAGACGCACACAGAAAGGGACTCAGTAACATGGAGGAAAAACAAAGAGACACACAGAGAAGAGCACTATCCAGGGGAAAAAGAGCAGCAAGGGTTGCTGGTGAAAGCAGGGGAATCAGATGTGTTTACAGGTAAAGCAACGACAACGATTTGCTCAGTTCCGTTCCTCAGTGAAGCCCAGCTTCGTGGATGCTAAGACTGTTGTGGGTGCTGAGACTGCTCCATGTCTCATCAACTCAAATAATAGGGACTTGACTCTTCTCTTCACAACCTGAAAGTGCCTAAGCTTAAGATCTTAGTATTTTTGATTTAGCTCCACTGTTCTAAACTTACCCCAAGGCGATCCCTTATTTTTCTACCAACTATTTTTTGAGTAGTTACTATTTACCAGGCATTCTGCTAAGCATCGGATCCTTAGGGGACTGACTTCCTCCCTCGTCTATGTTACACCTATGTCTTAGTATTCAACATAGCATACCACATTGCATTGATCTAGTTGTCTGTACCTGTTCCTAGGCTCTGCCTTACAGGACAGCAGAAGGCAGTGTTTGTGATTTTTTTTTACCATGTCATGCACAATGTCCGGAGCATAGTAGGTATTCATCAACAATCTTGGATACTTGCATCAATGAATAAGTTGATTAAACAGTGCTGAGCATGATTTTTTGGTGACATATAATTTTTGAAGAGCAGTATAAAATATGGAAAATAATCTTATTTCTAGGTAGGAAATTGTGAATGCCTCCCTTGCCAAAGCTTATGTTAATTGATTTGGCATATAAATAAAGATTTTTTGAAGTTCAACGTGTCTGAAAATCTAGATTATGTCCCTTTACTGAAGTCTTTAATTTCATTAATACTCATATTTAATTTTGCTCTAAGAACAGTCTACCTTGTGGGATTTTTGGCATTGTCAAAATAAAGAATTCATGAAAGTATCTCTGATAAGTCATAGAAACTATTTTTTGTACAGCATCACAGAAGCCACATGATTATTTAAGATCTATTTAATTCCTCCCACCAGCAATACCAAGGAATAATAACCAATCTCTTTTATTTGTAACTCCCTCTATATTTCTAAAAAATAAATGTTGAGTTCAAACTCTTAAAAACAGAAGCATAGTTGTAATTTCTAAAATAAACCCTATTTAGTTGTATTTAGTTATAAACATTATTTAATACATTTGATTATGAGATTCTGTAGTGATAGAATTCCTGAAAAGACTTTGACAAGAGAAATACCCAATAAAATATTGTCAAAGTCACAACTGGCATTCAGAAGAAAGCCTTGTACTGGTTAAACACCTTCAGTCAGATGCTTAGCAAGTGAGGAGGAATGGGAACATTTCTGGAACATTTACAATGGACCAGATATTTTGCTATTCACTTTCAATACATTATTGCACATAGTATTCTTAGCAATACATAAAAGCAGATATAGTGATACAAAGACAGACTGAGAGATTTGAAAGTCTAGTGGTAGACGTCTAAGCTGGGTTTTGAATCCAGGTATGTCCCACTCCAAGGCTGTACGTGCTCTACCATACCATCCTCCTACAGGGGCTGAGTGGTAGCCCCCCAAAAGATAGGCCCTTGTCTTAATTCCCAGGATCTGTAAATGTAAACTTACTTGGAAGAATGTACATTGCAGATATAATTAAGTTAAGGATCTTTAAATCATTCTGGATTGTTCAAGTGATCCCCAAAGCCAATGACAAGTGTCCTTATACGAGACACGCATGGAAGATACAGTAGTAGGAGGAAAAAGTGATATGAACATGAAAGCCAAGCTTGGAGTTACATAGTCACAAGCCAAGGAACATCTAGAGCCACCAGAAGCTGGGAGAAATGAGGGTGGATTCTCTTTCAGAGCCTCAGAGGGAGCACAGCCCTGCTGATGCCTTGATTCAGACTTCTGGCTTCCAGAAATCGAAGAGAAAACATTTTATTGTTTTAAGCCACCTGGCTGGTGGTACTTTATTATGGCTTGTATGAGAAACTAACACACCTCCTAAAGCTGTTTTTTTAAAAAAGATTTCTATTTGTTTTGGATATTCACTAACATAGTCAATCATTCAGGCAGACTTATCAGTAATATCTTAGTACTCAGAATTTTCAATTCTAAAATTTTAGGTCTTATGTGAAATATAGAATTTATTATGTCCCTGCCTTCAGTGTGATCACAGAGAAAAGATAAATATACATAAAAATTAATGAACACTCTTCATTCATATACTCGGAGAAATTTATTCAGTGAATACTAGGCAGTAAAGATAGTTGTAGGTGCTGAGAAAGCAACAATTAACAAGGTATAAAACTTCTGCATTCCAGGGAGAAGCAAGACAGGAACCAGTGTACTGGACTAGGAAAAAACAAGACCTTTCTCCATAGTGTTTTCTCCATCCATATGGTATGCAGTGCCCACAGGATATGTAAAACTCTAGGGGAATCCACACTAAAAAAATGAATGTGTTGTGTCCTTTTGTCCCTATGGTTTATGGTCTGCTCAGAAATCTTTACCTGGAAGTGTTTGTGTGTATGTGTGCCTCTTGTCAAGATAGAGCAATCAGCAAAAACACTTGACATTTTACAAGATCTCCTAAAAGGGAAGAAAAACAACACAAGCAAAGAAAACGAGAACTACCATGGGAGACGCATCTTACATAATTCACAATGTGCCCGGAGTCAGCCTTGCTGGAAGGGTACTGCTCACTGAATTGACAAGTTAAAATGAGAGAGAGAGAGAGAGAGAGAGGGAGAGAGAGAGAGAGGGAGGGAGAGAGAGAGAGAGAGAGAGAGAGAGAGAGAGAGAGAGAGAGAGAGAGAGAGAGAGAGATATTCTTATTTTTGGTGATATCCTAGTGTCCTGTTTTGACCTGCCAGCCACAAGGTGGGGGAAGAAGCTTTTCAGCTTGCTGCTCTTATTCCTTAACATTACAGAAAAGTCGTGCCAGGGTACTGCTGCTAAAGATATTGGCACGAACTTTCTAAATGCAGTTAACAGCATACTTTTAACTTATAATGAAAAATACATCTGTGACTCTGGCTCCCAGTAAGAAGGTCAAAGAGACCATGCTTTCCATGAGGACTAGGTAAGGATAAAGTGAAGGTCATTTTAACAGGATATCAATGAGAAGGGAAAAAATTATCCTATAATATACACACAAACACTAATAAAGGAGACTGAAAAATCCCTCAATCCAGTGGTAATTATTTACCTTACCCATCCCAGCCACCATCTTGGTTGTCGATTTACTTGGGTATCATCCTTAGCTTTGCCTCATCTTCCTTCACCTCTACACTCTCATACAATCAAAGACTGACTTCCTTCATTTATAACTTCTAAAGAAACTTCACATTTATACTCTTCTCTCCTATTTACTCTCAAGATTTTTGTTCAGACCTGAATTTTCTTTCTTATGTGCTTGGCTTTATTTTATATTTATCACATTCATCGATATTACCTGTTTCCTGAACATCTTTGCTTTATATTGTAAGCTCCCCTAGAGAGAGAATTCTATTTTGTTCATCCGTTCTTTCTAGTGTCTACCTGATGCTTAGCTCATAGTTATTGTCCTCAAGGTATATTGCCTGAATTAATTGATAAATGAGTCAGAAAAGCAAAACAGTCATTTCAAGAATGTGTGGTTGTGAAGTATGCCTCTATAGAGGCAGATCCATCTTGAAAAGTTTAGTTACCTATTAACACATGATCCTGGGATGATGTTTGGTGTGATAGTTGCTTTTATTTACTTGAATTCTCTTTGAAGTTGGTGGTAAGCATGCATCTCTTGAGAAGAAACAAAATATCCAAGATTTTGTTTCTGAAGAGCCTTGGCTCTTTAGACATAGCTTAAAAGATATTAATGAAGATATCAAGTGTTTTTGAGAAATGATACTAACCAGAAAAATAGGAAAGATTGCAGAATTTCATAAAATAATAACATAGCATATGAATGAATCCAGGCAAAAGGAGTAAATAAAAATGAAGCAAGATATACATTGTATGGTACATAAAGTACAATGTGCACAATGACCACTTGAATCCTTAATAGTCATTTTAATGAAATATGATTCAGTATTCCCTAGCCACATTTGACTGGACTACGAGAAAATTATTTGACCAGCTGCTTTTTCCTGAAAATTCTGAATTCGAATTTAAAAATGCAATTCTGTATTGAGAACTTATATACATCCTTTATCTACTTATCATGGAGACTAAGAAGCAGAACCTTATTCACAAAGAGAAGGAAGCAGGCAGGAAGACAGGAGCAGCTATGAGAAATGGAGAAGGGGTCCTAACAGATTTTCAAGACCAGGTTGAGTTCCTTTCCTGAAGCTCACTACAGACCCAGCCTTGGTTAGCATATGACATCCCTAGACAGGACTAGAATGCAGCCGAGCATACTCGTACAGCAATAACAGATTGTTTATAATTGTAGCTCTTTCAAATTGCTTGGCACCCAAGTTGTGTTAGATTTTAAATATATTCCACCCTCCCTCCAGTCTTTCTCTTCTTGGAGCCATTGGTAGCAGCAACCAATTTTTTACATATCTTTCTTGCAGACATTCTGAGGGATTGAAGATGAAACATTTGATTCACAATTGTTGAAGGAATACTTAGGCCCTTGGCAAAAAGTCTGTGATTCTAGAGCTGTTAAATAATTTGAATATCAGATGTGCCTCTATATCCACATAGAATACCCCTGCTTTGATAAGCTAGTTTAAATTGGTTCTGTATGTTTTGCTTCATACAAATGTAAAATTTGTAAAGCTAAAGAAATGCATAGGGATGCCTTCCAATCAGATTTGATGTAAGGGAAATCTAGAAATTCCCCAAAAGGCTCTTAAACTCTTTGTTCTTACCTTGGGGAACAGTACAGAGATGTCTTAACAATGACCACTATTGTTGGCTGTGAGGTAAAAACAGTACTTAGGCCATGGTGTGCCAAATAAAGTGGGTAATCAGATCACACAAATATGAGTTATTTAGCACTGACATTTGTGTTTGCCATTATTATTTCCCATTAAGAGAAAGAACACCTTGCTTTTCCTTGACTTTGGGTCACATGTGTGTTAGCACTTTGATTTGTTCTGTATGATTAAGCCATCAGATAGTTGCATAATTTGACCTGAAATTTTTGGCTCTGATTGAACTATGTTTTCTCAGTTACATTTCCCTGTTATGCCTTCAGTCTTGATAAAAGTGATAAAGTAAGACAAAGTCAGGCAAACATTTTTTTATTATAGAATTACAATATATACTATATTTCATAGTGTTCACAGAATTTGTGCTTCTCCTTAAGGCTTATTTTGACTTTTATGCATCCCAGGACCTTGTAAGAGTATGCTATTTCTTATTTGATTTAGCTGACAGAAAAAGGAAATCGTAGTCTTCTTCTACAACTCTCTAGTGGAATGCAACCTGGGTGTCCATGTGCTGTTCTTATCAGTGGTGTCCTACTTTTATTTTCCCATAGCCCAGATTGGTGATTTAATTATGCTTTTTAGTTGTAGTAGTTCCTCCTTACCCATGGGGCATATGTTTCAATACCCCTCAGTGGATGGCTCTGATGGCAGATTGTGCTAAACCTGAGAGATACTATGTTTTCTCCTATACATATACACCTGTGCTTAAGTTTACTTAATATATTAAGCACAGTAAAAGATTAACAACAAGTAATAATAAAATAGAATAATTATAACAATATACTGTAACAAGAGTTATGTGACTCTGTTCTCTTCGTGTGTGTGTCTCCAGTAATCTTTATGTTTTTCAAACATATTTTGAAGCTGCTCTGAATGTGGGTAAACATCATTTACTTGCAATCATTGGCTTGTTGTCTTTTGTTTCATAGGATTTCTTGCTGACATCTTCCATAAGCTCATACTTTTTGGTGCAACACATTGCTTGCTGTCAATAGAAACCTGTTTTCTGTTCGTGTCTCCCACCCGAAAGTTTAATGCCTTTCCATCTAAACTCAACACATCCCACGCTGTGGCCATACATTTTGCAGTTTGAGGTGGAAGAGAAAAATTTAAACCAGTTTTTTTTTCTTCTTTGACAATTTCACAGATAGGAGATTCTTACTGGAGATCTTAGCAACATCAGTGTACAATTGTTTTTTTCTTTCCTTGTTAAGTCAGAAAAATTTACTTTTCACTTAAAGGAAGCACTGTACAGTTTTTCTTTGGCATATCCAAATTACCAGCACCACGACTTTTAACTTTTAGGGCCATTATTAAGTAAAAGAAGGGCTATTGGAACACGAGCACTGTGATACCACCACAGTGGGTCTGATAACCAGTGGCTACTAAGTGGCAGATGGGTTGGTAGCACACACAGTGTGGATGTGCTGGACAAACAGATAATTCACATCCTGAGCATTATAGAGTGAGATTTTATTATACTACCCAGAACGGCATACAATTCAAAACTTATTGTTTATTTCTGAAATTTTCCACTTAACATTTTTGGAACATGGTTGATGGTGGGTGACTGGAATCATAGAAGACAAAACTACAGGTAAGGGGGAGTGGCTATTGCATATGTATTCCTGTTGATCTTTTCACATATTTTGTGTAATGCACTGGAGCCATCCTGTTCAAAGTGCTGTACACAGACTGAAAATTTCAGAATTACTTGGCAGCTTGTTGGAAATGCAGAATCTGAGGTTCTACTTCATCTCTACTGAATGTGTATTTTAACATGACTCAGGTGATTCATACATTAAAGTTAGAGAACAGTGCAGTACGGCAGTAAGAGTAACCCAACAGAAATTCATCTATATTAGTGGTTAAAAACATGTACTGATTTCAATTCTGGAATGTCCAATTACTGACTTAAGTTCACAGGTGAGATGGTTAAAAATAAAATGTCCTAGACCTCACTCTCAGAGCCTTTGGTCCAGCAGAGCCAGGGTGAGACCTTGCAGTCTGTATTTTGTTAAGTGCCCCAGGCGCTCAGGACGCAAACGACAGACTTAAGCCCTAGAACTCTTCACTTCCTCAAGGATGGGATTTCAAAATATCGGTACCTAATGTCAACGACTGTAAAGCTTCCTTCATTATCCTAAGTATACATAATGAAATGTATAAGTTGTTGGTAAGTTAAAAGCAAAAAACTGAGATATGGGCCTTACCAGCAATAGAGCCTATTGCCTGGAGGCCTTTGTTACCGATCTGCTTGGCGGAGGCCTGAGGACTATTGGAGACGACGTCTGCATTTACTTTTGGAAACTGTTGTAGAAGCACCCCTCTCTCTAAACCTGTCCTATCCCAGTGACACACCTCTAGGCCTGCATGAAAGATTCAGAGCCTGTAGGGAGAATGACAGAAAAATTCACAGTCCTTACCAAAATCCAAAAAAGCTATCGATATTTGTAGAGAAACCAGGTGCACAAGGGAATGAAAGAATCAAAATAATTGGAATGAATAAAAGGTAAAGTGAAAGGAGGTTGGTCTCTGAATTATTTTAGTTACACTTATATCCTAAATGTTTGGGATCCATTAATTTAAACCATTCGTGGTGAGTCAGTCAGGCTTTCTTTAATTTCAATGGCAGGGATCCTATTTGAACTCATTTAAATTTAAATAACGGAATTTACCCATTCTCCTAGCTGAGAGGGCCTGCAAGGTTACCTAAGTGCAAAACAGAGACACATTTTTTCAGGGGAAAGAAAGCCTTCCCAGCGGTGAAAGTTGATCCAGGTTTTTAAGGATGAGTCGGGATTATCCAGGTGAGAAGCAGGAGAGAAGGTTGCAGGCAAAGCATCCAGAATTTTTAGAAGGATCAGCATCTTTAATAATGTAGAGGATTTGGGATTTCTGAGTAGTAAATATGCCTATTTCATAAATTAGATTTAAATCAGAAGGCATGAGAGAGTCAGCAATAAATTTTAATCAGGGGAACGCACTGGTTAGCTGAACATTTTATGAAGATCACTCTGATAGCATAGCAGTACGGCAAGTGGCTTGGAGAGGGTCAAAGAAGGGAGAGGCAGAGCGACTCCTAGTTGACTGATCCGGGAAATGATGCAGTCTTGCACCAAGGAATAGGCTGTGGGGATGGAGCAAAGGGACAGATTAAAGAGCTAGAAAGAAGAGAGAATCATTAGGAATTTGGTGACATAAGATCTGAGAATAGTGCTTTCACCTGTTTCTCTTCTAACCATTGAAATGTCCCCAGTGGCTTGCCTTCTTTGTCTACATTGTGACCAAACTGTTTCCAAAGAGAGTGCCTGGCTGTGCTTGCCTTCCATTTCCGCTGGCCCTGGGAGGCATCTGGACTGCCGTAGGTTCACTTGCACGAAAGGCGAGTTGGTGTTCACAGCATCAATCTCTCTGTTCCGTTATCCACCTGCTGGTCACCTGTCTCCCTCGCTTGTGCTGCCATGCCTGGATTTTATCGTGATAAAATGAAACTGCACATATTCTCCCTAAAACTGACATCTCAGCATTGTCATTTAAAAAATCTAATAGTCATGCTACAGACTTTCCAGAATGACAGTACTTTGTTCTTTTTACTACTTTTCCTTTACTCATTACATCTATTATGTATTCCAGTCTTCACTGTCCATCATTACATTTCTACCAAAGCTTTTTAATTATGCCTCTTTCTGTTCTTTTCCACACATAGGCAATACATTTAGAAAACAGAAATCTTTCCTTTTTATCACTAGTTTAATATTAAATTAAAATTTCCTAAGAATGTCCAACCATACTTATTTATAAGTTTGACAGAGAAATTTTTGTTATTGGCAAGTTTTAAGTTTGTATGTCATTTACCACTTTAAATAGTCTATTATAATTGTTTATAGAAAATAATTCAAATTTTTATAGTTTGTACTTTTAGTCATTTTCTCAAAGGTATTTGTCATTATTCTACCACTTGTACTTGAGAACTTGTATTTTATTTTTAATTATTTTATTTTCGTCAACTTCATATATTGGTGATATTGATCTGTTATCTTGTTTTGCCTTCCTTTTTTCAAAGCAAGTGAGTCACGGTGGTTTTATTGTGTATATTTTATGTGATAGAGCCCTACCCCTTAATTATTAGTAAATAGAGGGTGCAATCACCCAGTGGTTGTACTGATAGGATAAACGGCACCAATCCTTTACAAAGCACAGATGAAAACTAACATAACCTTTATTTCAGCTTTGTAATGCTTCAGTGTTGTATGATTAGAAACAACTGATTATTAACCTTTTGTTAGGTATACCCTAAAAATACAAAATGTAAATGTAGAAGAGATATATTTTTAAAAGTTATGAACAACAATGCATATATAGAATCAACATTAGTGGTTTAAAAATATCCTTATAATTATTTTGAAGTAGTGAAATACTGTCTGGAATTTCTTGAATACTAAAATAAAGGTGAAATACTATTATTCCTGAAATCTTTCTTTTACTTTCTTATCATGTGAAATACCGTATTTACATGCGAGAACTAGTGGCTAAAAACTTGATGAAAAACAGAATATTTACAGTTTCAAAGAATTCTTCATCAATTGCAGAGTAGGATTCTAATTTATAGTGGTATTTATAATTCTAAAGGCATCCACCTGAACCCAGTGAGTAAAGACAATGTCACCAGTCGTGGAACAAACCGATACTCTGTGCCTTTGGCAGGATGCAATAAGAGCACAGCCTTATTTCTGTGATAGCCCTGCCAAAAAATGTATAACCTGAATCAAATCACGAGGAAACATCAAACAAACTCAGATTGAAGGATAGTCTATTAAATGGCTTGTCTACCTCCTAAAAATGTCAAGATCATGAAAGACGAAGAAAGACTGATGAACTATTCCAGGTTAAAGAGACATGATTCAGCTCTGTGATCCTCTATTAGATGCTGGACTGGGAAAAATACAGCTAACTATAAAAGTCATTACTAGAACAATTAAGGAAATATGAAAGTGAAGTTTGAAATAGGTGATAACAAGGTGTCAATGTTAAATTTCCTGACTTTGATAATTATACTGTAACTATGTAAGGGTATGTCCTTGTTCTTAAGAAATATTCACTGGTGTGCGTAGGAGTAAAAGAACGTAATGTCTACAATTGATTCTCCAATCATTTAGAAAAAATGAGTGTGTGTGTACATGTGTCTGTAAGGAACAAATATTCAACAGAGGAAATGGGCAAAATGTAAAACAGTGGGGGAAATATTCGGTATAATTCTTGGAACTTTCCTGTAAATTGGAACTTATATTAAGATTAAAAGCTACATAGTGTATTTACTTTTTTATCATAACTTTTTCTTTTTAAAGCAGGATGACTCATACTTCTAATACTCTGGCACTTGATGAAAAAGTCTTTGCATGTTTTTATTTTATTTTTTAATTTTTGTCTTTTCATGCTCTTGGATATTTTTATTTTAAATTAATTAGAATTTATCAAAAGAATTCATGTACATTTTTAAATTCTAAAATAGTAGGGAAGGTGTTTCCTTATTCTGTTTCCTTTCAAACTAACCATTTCTATTTTTAGTTTAGGTAGATACTTCCATAATTCTAAATATATACCTATTTTTTCTCTTAATCTATCAATTGAAACACTATCTAAGTTTTTCTGCTCTTATAGATTCAGATTTGGCTCACATGTATCTTCTTCCCCTCTCTGCAATACAACTTGGGACTGTTTTCTTCAATTGGTAATCTTTGAAATTAAAATATTTTCCTATATGTCTATAACGTATTTCCTAAGGACTTTCTCTTGGCTCTCCACTTTGTAAAATAAGGATTTTTACATACTGTGTTTTCCTTCATGTCACTTAGTACCTACCTCCCAATTTTTGTCAGCTGTAGTTTTGCTCTCCCTCATCAGGGCTGATTTGCTAACATTTACATTTCAGTCAATAAGCATAATTAAATGTTCTTGTGCTTTGTCTACAGATTTCATTTGAAAGTTAAAAAACAAAACAATAACATCTTTTTCTGATTATGAGGATGGAGCTCAACATGGAGTTAAGTAGTGTGGTCTGATCGCACTTCCTTACTGCCCATCTCGGTGTCGGTCTCCAGGGGGCCAGGGAATGCTTCGTGGGTTCCCCCTTTTCAACCCTGCACCAGCAGTTGTCCCATTTTAGTTTGCTTCATATTAGGTAGACCTTTGTGACAGTTTTTATTCCCAGGTTGTGTGCGTGTGTGCATGCATGTGCCTGTGTGTTTGGAAGATGTGCGATAAAATGCTATCCCTAGTGTGTTATAGCTTTTGACTCCTTAATTGCTTGAAATCCATTACTTTTTCAAAAAAAACACTGGTGTTAATTTAAATTTTCTTAAAATTGATAGATTTCTTTTTTTTAATTTATTTTGTTCTTTTAACCTAATCTTAAATTCTTTTGAAGTTTCAGTGATTTTATTTTCTCTAAAACCATTCCCTTTTAATCCCAAAGAACTCTGTTTTAAAAAAAAATTCAGTTACAGTTAACGTTCAATATTATTTTGTATTAGTTTCAGGTGTACAGCCTAGTGGTTAGGCAATCATATATTTTATGAAGTGTTCCCCTGATGTTTCCAGCATCCCCTGCCACCATACAGAGCTGCTACAATATTGTTGATTATATTCCCTATGCCGTACTTTACATCTCCACAGTATTTGTTAAGTACCAGTTTGCACTCCTCAATTCCTTCAACTTTTTCACAAAGTCCCCAAACCCCTCCTTCTGGCACCCATCAGTCCGTTTTCTGTATCTATGAGTTTGTTCCTGTTTTATTTATTTATACTGTTCTTTAGATTCCACATATAAGTAAAATCATACGATATTTGTCTTTCTCTAACTTACTTATTTTGCTTAGCATGATAGCCTCTAGGTCCATCCATGCTGCTACAAATGATAAGATTTCATTCTTTTTTATGGCTCAGTAGTAGTCCATTGTATATAAGCAACACAGCTACTTTATTCATTCATCCATTGTTGGGCACTTGGGTTACTTCCATAGCTTGGCTATGGTAAATAATGCTGCAATTAACACGGGGCTGCATATATTCTATTGCATTTGTGTTTGGATATCTATAGATACATATTCAGAGTGGAATCGAGTCTTCCAGTTGCTTGATACCATGTGGGTTAGTTCTTCTTTAGATTATTAAAAAGATGGCTTTAAGGATTTTACTTTACTGTTTTTGCTAATCCATGGATGCCAAATATTTTTTCTTTTTAAAAAGTTATTTTCTTGATTTTCTGATAAACATTCTCAAGTGATCTTTCAAGTAAAGATTTATTATAAACTTTGAGCCATTGAAAATCTTGACGTGTCTTTACGTGACTCTTAATTTACTGATAAAATTGCTGGATTTTAGAATTAAAACTAGTTTTTGCCAAGACTTGGAACTCAATTATCTCTGTATGCTAGACTGTTGCTGGAGAGAACTTCATGCCAATATTATTCTCATTTGTTCATGGTAACCAATTTTTTGAATTGCTGTTGTTTGTTTATTTTTCCACTTCACTTGAGGCTTTTAAAATATTTTCTTTATCTTTAGTGTGCTGCAGTTTCACAATGATATTCCCATGTGTGTTACTTTGATCATTTATTCTTTTTAAAAATATATAACCTTTGTTATATTTTTTCCATTACCTTTTAGTCCCCTATACCTCCTCCTTTTAGTGGTCACCACACTATTGTCCATGTCCATTCTTTTTTAATATTTATTAGGCCCCTTGAATTTAAAGATCCATGCTTTTCTTCATTTCTAGAAAATGTCATTCAGCTGTTTCATTAAGGATCTTCTTTCTTTCGTTGTCTCCTGGAATTCCGAATAGTTCTGTCATGTACCTCCTGGACTTTGTTTCTGTTTGTGCTGCTTGATCTTCGTCCTCTCACATGCCTTCTTTACTATACAGCAAGTCTTGGTCAATCATTGTGTTCATGAATGAAGGAAATATGCTGACCGACAGGCTGTGGACTTTGGTAAATTGATGGGAATCCAGTCATTACATTGGGAAACCCTGTTCTGCCCAAAGCACCAACATCTATACTAGTTGCAGCAGGTGCTTTGGGTCCTTTATTCATTCTTTAGAGAACCTCCTTTACTCACGTGTCAAATTGGGAACAGATATCCAGGTACTAGTTATTCTAAATACTGTTGTATGAAAATGTGCAGATGGGTGGAGGTCATATACAGAAGTTCACATTCATGTTTTGGTTATTCATTCAATTCATCATCCATAAATTATTATTTATGGTTTATGAATTAGTCAACTAAGCAGACAAATTCCAAGTTCTTACAAGGGTTACTTTCTTTTGCAAGAGAGGCATTACATAAATTATAATATAAAGGTATAATATGCTAGGTCTTATGAAGAAAATTAAAGCTGAGTAAAATAGATAGAGTGATGATTTTGAGGGAAAGGGGAGAGATAGTCCCTGTTTGAATCAAGTGGTTTAGGAACATCCGTTTGATAGAATGGTATTTGATCTAGGACATGGAAGAAATAAAGTGGATATTGTGATACTAAAAGAACCATGTTCTAAGCAGGGAAACCAGGTATGCAAAGCGAGATGAGACTTTTCCTGAAGACAATATAGATACTTCTAATTGTTGACCTGGAGCCAGTCTGGTGTTCGCAAGCATGCCGACTGCCTACACAACAGTAGGGCCTTCGGAACATATTCTAGGTGGGGGCTGTGTGCGGGTGCCTTCACCAGGCTACCCTTAGCTATGTACGTCCCTATGTACTTCATTAATGGCTCCATTCTTTCTTCACTGCCATGAAATTTTACTTATACAATCTTCTTTTTAATGGACTTTTCAAGAGTAGAGAACATAAAAGACTGGGCTCAGGTCGTCATTTTAAACTACATTAAAAACGCTCTCTTTGCAAAATGGTCTCTCAGCTGTTTTAAAAGCGATTTTAATATAAACCAAAAAGAGGTAACGTTTTTATAGAGATTCTAAATATTCCAAGGACACAAGAAGATTTGAACGGTGATGCTAAGATGAGGATCTGTACCGTTAAGCTCTTTCACATCAAAAGGGGAATGGCAAAAGATAAAGTTAATAAATAACATATATGTGGTCATTCATAGCACTAAAAAGAAAACAAAATGAAACGGTACAATAAAAGACATAAATTAAATATGAGTGGTACTTTCCCAATGAAATCAGCCCCATGTGATGTTTTACTAATTGATTTTTACTCTTCTTCAATATTACCTTAGTTAAATATCCAATAAATATATGATTTAATAAATCAAAGCAAATAAATTATGCTTACATTCTAAATATATGAAAACTCACTGAACTTTTTCTTTTCTGATGCACAAGTCAAGAGGCTATTTTCAAGCTAACTTGTAATTTTTTTTAAAAGAAAACATTATATATAAATATGGTATTCTGATTCTATGAGCTATAAAAAGTTGTTTTGCTCTGCCAGGAAAATCCGTAATGGTTCTCAGGGAGTGCACTTGTCAGCTAGAAGACACCCAGTGTCCTTAAATCCCTCTGGTAGCCAGCCTTATCTAAGGGTTTGGTAGTTTGCACAAGTTCACAGAGAATTGGTAAAGTCATGCAAATATAAACTGGACCGTTAAACTGCAGGTTTTGGTCCTTTCATTGTGTTACATACTGTATCCAAAGAGTAGCATTTTTTTCCACTGCCTCCCTAACACTGCAGGGACAGGCAATAACGAAATTGAGAGCAATGACAGCATTTATCTTTGAAATACCTGGGTTCTTTATAGGATGAGCGTGCATGTTGGTGTTTGGTTTATGTTGTTTGGTGATGATGAAAGGAACATCTATGTATTTCAGACTTGTGTCCGCATTGCTGGTGATGGTCATCATGCCTCTTTCACGATGATTGCTTTAGAGAGCAGACTCTGCAATGGGCCTGCAGTTAATTGATGAGGATGCTTAATTCCTATATCTTTTGTTGGGGAAGGAGAAAGAGAGGTATGTGGATAGGTGAGAAAAAATGATGGATTTGGAAATAAAGGAAGTCAGAAACTTA
Organism: Carollia perspicillata; assembly: GCA_004027735.1. Lineage (NCBI taxonomy): Eukaryota > Metazoa > Chordata > Mammalia > Chiroptera > Phyllostomidae > Carollia > Carollia perspicillata. The sequence continues at coordinate 12,181 of PVKM010003482.1, read as the reverse complement.
CTGCCTATGAAGTGATTTTGACATTGTGCACCTGCAAGTTGCCTTTTGGTAAAGATATTCGCATGGCAAGTTCAAACACTACTAATAGTTTTTCTTAGGACTCTGAATAAGGTATTGGGGTGTATTGAGCCTATCTGGAGATAGTTTACCTTTAATCAGCACACACTAGCGCTGTTGCTAAGCTGTAGTTATTCTGCAGCAACTGATCATTGTGCTGTGAGTTGGAATTTAGTGATAGAGCCCCAAGAGTCATCCTCTATTGAAGTGAGACAGATTTTATTCATATGAGTTTCCTCTAAAAAATATGACAAACCAGTCTTTCTTTTTTTTTTAATTTGGCTATGAAAGCCATCACATCAATAGTGAATAAATATTTATGACAGATGAGAGAAATAGACTATAATATTTTAGTTAACCATTAAAAGCATATTCTTTGCCTGGGGAAATTCATGACCAGCATTAGGAAATCATGAATTTAATGACTGAGCTAAGAAGGGTGGCTCCAATCTCTTTTCCCAAATGCCAGGAAAAATTCACAGCCGCCTTTTTTTTTTTTGGTGGTGCAGTAGTACGACAGTGGTTAAATATGCACATTTCTATTGCTGACAATATTTTATTTTTCATTAGTTCTTTAAGCTTTCACCACAAGAAATAGGTGACCAGTAGGTCACCAACATACAGTTTTATACTGAAGCAATTTACCTGAGCCAGTCAATATAATTAATCAAGCCCATATTGGTGTGATACAGACTGAGAACAATAGAAGAAAAGGCCAGTGCCTGGCAAGATCAAGAGAGAAAGAAGTCAGGAGCCCCATGTGGTGATATTAAGAACTAATTAATGGCACTGCTCCTCTACCCCAGGAAGTAAAGGTCTGTGGCCCCCTGCAAGTGATGTCTAAATATTCCAGAAGGACAAAGACTGTGAAGCGTGATAACTCTCTGAAATTCAATAAAATAAGAAAACTATACATAAAATCAGCTACGAAATAAGCTTTCTATACTCTAGGTTAAATATGCCTTTTCTAGAATTTCATACAAATGGAATTATACAACATACAGTCTTTTGTGTCTAGTTTCTTCTGCTAGCATGATGTTTTTGAAGTGAAGTAACAGCTCTACTTATATTAATTATATTAATAATGTGTCTTATCTTTTTATTTTGATTAGTCTAGGTAGAAGTTTTTCCATTATATTGGTTTTTCTCTTTACTCTTCATTTATTTTCTGTTTTATACTTAACTTGATTTAATTTTCTTTTTTTCCCTAGCATCTTATGATGGAAAGCTTAATCATAAACGCAAGATCTTTATTATTTTTTAAAAAATATTTTATTTATTTATTTTTAGAGAGAGGAGAAGGGAAGGAGAAAGAGAGGAAGAGAAACACCAATGTGTGTTTGCCTCTCACATGGCCCCCACTGGAGACCCAGCCTGCAACCCAGGCATGTGCCCTGACTGTGAATCAAACTGGCGACCCTTTGGTTCTCAGCCTGCGCTCAATCCACCAAGCTATACCAGCCAGGGCTCTTTATTCTTTTTTTTAATGCAAGCATTTAAAGCTTTAAATTTCCTCTCAACACTACTTTTGCTAAATTTCATAATTTTGATTTGTGAGGTCTTCATTTTCATGTAATTTAAAATTTAACTTATTTGGCTTTCTTATTAGCATTTAAAGTTTGCATCTTTACATTACTCTAACTTATCTGCATCTTACTCTTCCTTTTCATGGTAGTTTTCACATCTGGTTCATGTTTAATATAATTAATAATATGGTTAGGTTTAAATTTACCTTATTTGTGTCCCATGTAACCTTCTCTGTTTCTTCTTTCTCTGCCCTCTTTTAGATTAGATAAATTTTTAGTATTCTATTTTATGTCCACTATTGAATTGCTAACTATTCATCTCCATTTAACTTTTCAGTGGTTGCTTTAGAGTATAAAATATGCATCTTTAATTGATCACAATGGGATGCAATATTTTAAATTTTATTTTACAGTTGAAATAACTAATGTCAAGATTATACACCTTGTAAGAAGCAAAGAAAAATATTAAAAGGGAACTACGGAGTTTCGCCTAGATGAAGTAGTTTATGTGGAGAGTAGCAAATGAGCCAAGGGACAGTGGGAAAATGTGCGTGAGTGAGAGGTCAAAGAGACCAGCTGCCAAATTTCTTGAAGGGCTGATGAATTAATTCATGACAAAAACAAGATAGAGTTTTAGAAACTGTGGTAGTAATGAGGAAAGAAAAAAATAATTTTATAAACATTTTCCATGGGTGGTATTGGCCATAGAAACCAGTTGAGTCTAATTTAATTTGTATATCCAAATGTTCTAATATCAAATGATTTCAGTGATGTATATTTGTATGTGTATATATATATGATTTATAAATCCATATATGTTTGTGTGTGTGATTATCTTTTCACAATCCTAGTCCTTTATAATGAGTATATTGATATCATACCTGTATGCTTGACCTAAAAAAAGTTATTCAGTCCACTGCTATTACAATTAACATAATGAATATTTAACCCATACAACATGCTATGACTAGGAAATGAGACTTAATATAAGAAGCTATTCCTATGATTTTTTAATTCAAACTATATCTGATTTTGGCCTATTTTTATAACCCTTAAAAATAACGTGGAAAGGGACAGCTGTAGAATGAATGTGAAAGCAGAGGCTAACCACCTACATAGAAAGCATTTTTAGCACCTCAACTAGCTTAGGCAGAAACGAATCCTTACTGTAGAAAAAAACACATGGAAAGAAATATACATATATATTGTCCAGGTGCCTTATTCCCTCCTTTCTACTGGTTGGGCTTCATTACTGGTCTTCCTCAATATTTGCCAGTATGTTCTCTCTCCTCTGACGCAACCTGTGCACAGCTATTACCTTAACCTTGTGAGATCTTTACCTATTTGCTCATAATTTTCCAGTAGCTTATCCACTAAACAAATAACAAGCTTTCTAGCATGTTAAATAAAAGGCTTCATAAGCTGATTCTTAATTTCCTCTCCAGAATGCTCTCTCAGTATGCTCACATCAACATCACAGCCCATGTAAATATAATGATTTTCGCCATTTTCAAATGTACATTTTATTTTCCCGCAAGTCCAGATTTAACACGTCATTCTCCCTGTCTGTAAAGCCCTTGTAACGCGACATCCACTTTTAAAACCCTACCTATTCTTTAAGACCACGAGGGCTCTGCAACAAATTCTCTTACAAGTGTTTTCTTGGCCTTTTGATCCCCTCTACCAACTAGTTTAAATAATTGGTAGAAGTCTGTGAACCCCTTCCGACCTCGGTTTGTAGAGTTAGATTACATAGCTTTTGATTCCCCTAGCGATTTATACATATATGTTTCTGTTTTGCTTTTTTAGGTTTTAAATTCTTTGACAAAAGGAAGTGAATTTTTTCATCTTTATCTCTGAGTAGTAATTTTGTAAAAGGTTGTCAAGAAATTTTATTTTTAAAAAAGTGAATAAAAGATACTCGATTTATTGAGGAAATAATCCTAATGGATGTGTGTGATGTCTAAAAGATAATTTGAAGAGATCAAGAAAGTTCTGGGTTGTACATCTATCAGCTTCAAGACTGCTGTAGAATGATAGCCTTCTAATTTTGGATGTTACTATAGACAGTATGACAGCTATTAAATTATTTCTAAGTTTCAGCCTCCACTTTGTATACTGGGACTGTAACTCCACTAAACACCTTTCAGAGTTGCCAGTTCACTTCTTAGGTTCTACCAGTAGAGGGAACTAGAGGGAGGCTGCAAGGCTGGAGAAGAAAGAAGGAGGGCGCTCTTTCTTATGGTTGTCCTGTGAGCTTCTGTCCACTATGGCTCCAGTGAGCCTTATCTCAGCAAGGCTTCTTCACCCCAACAATTAGAATTTGTCCTGTGACAGCAGCTGTTGCAATTTTTTCAACACTTGCAGAACCAGCTCCATCTCTGTTCCCTGAACGACAGGGAGCTCCTGCTTAGCAGTGCCCACTCCTCAGAGGCCCGAGTTCAGTTCTATGTGTCTGAATTTTAATAATTTTAATCTCTTTCCTTATTTCTCCAGCCACAGGGGTGGTAGCTGCCTCTGAAATTGCTACTTCCATGATATCTTAGAATTCTCTTTCGACTCTTGCAGTTGCCTAGTGTATCAAATGCAACAGGAAGACTTTTCCTGCAGAAAAATGGAAAACCAGCCTGGAAGTAATTTCACCCGGAATGAATCCAGAAAGTTGAGATTCAACACTGTCAACTAAAATTTTAAACCTCTCTGCAGAAAAGCATTTCCTCGACCACTGAGGATTCCAAGTTTCCAAGCATAAATCCAGTTATGTGATTTTGGAAGTACAGCTTTGGGCAATATTATGGTGACAGGATGATCACATATTAAATGCTGGCAGGGCTTCCTCAGGAGCTCCTGGCTTCCTAGAGCAGCCAGGAGCTCTGCTCTAGGCTGCTTGCAGAGTCTGGGAGCCTAAACAGTAGTCTGGGGAGGAGTTAAAGGTACAGTCACTGGGGGAATAGATTACAAAACCAAGGAATAGAAGTACCTATTTATTTTTTTATTCACAAGATATTGCCTAATAAATTCACATGAATTATTAAGAATTAAATCTTTGAGATAGTAAATAATCTGAGATGTATTGAAATCAAAGGACATTAATTTCTTCTTTATTTAGCATAATTATTTATTTTATAATTCCCTATTATAAGGAAAGCATCTCAAACTTCCAAACAAATGTTTTCTTTCACTTACATAAAGTAATTTAAATATGTTTGCACTTAATGAAAATTGGTTTGCATATTCATTCTTTGAGACGGAATCTATTTCTACATACAAGATATATTTTTATAGACAAATTTTTAAGTCCATCTCAGTTTAATGGTATTTGTGTCCTTATAATGTGACATAGTGTAGGGGAGGAAAATTTTTCTTCTACCCTTCTAGGATTTTTTATGGTTGGTCTAATTACTAAATTGATATAAGATAGATCAATAGGAGAAAAACAGATCTAATTTTGTACGTACAGGGACCCCCAAAATTTGAGGCTCAAAGAAGCGATATTTAAAAAAGCAGGAAGCTTTTATACCTTTTAGATAAAGAAAAAATTATTTGTGAAGATTTTACAAAAACAAAGGGATTTTGCAAATGAATGAAGATGTAACGAAGTTTGTTTATACAGCTTTCTCAGCCTTGAATTCCTTGTCTCTGGTGGTGAGGATGCCTTCCTGGTCTAGGAAAGAGAACCTCACAGGTAGATCCACTTCCTGCTCTCAGGGGGACAAAGGAGGGTCAGAGTGTTCTTGTTCTGCTGTTTCCTAAGTAACTTTATCCACATGCTGAAGTAGCATATTTCGAGGTAGCATACTGTGCTCCTCCTCATGTATATATTTATATGTATAATTTTTGAAAATCAACATTTCAAACCATGTAATCAACACTAATATGTAAAGGGAATGCAATGAGCTCTTTTATAAAAGAGAATGCACTTCTAAATAGAAACTGAAGCTACAGAATATTAGTGTGATTAATGTACACTGAGAACTCAATCAGTTTTATTAACTATTAACAGTTCGCTGTATTTAATTTTGTTTTTTTTAGGTTAAACAATTACCAATTTAGTTGAAGAATCTTGTGCACCCCCAGAATCCATTCCCAAATTTCATTGCCAAAGTACTTATAAGGTAATTTCAATGTTGTTCTTTTACATATATGCTTTTATACTATTACTCTATGAATATGTATTCTAAAAGTTTGTATAATTCATTTGCAACTTTTCAAATGTTGTACAAACCATAACATATATTACACACCATTTGAAACATTTTTTGCTGAAAATTAAATTTCTGAGATTTGTATTTGTTGATATATGGTAGTTTTAGTTCATTCATTCTAACCCACTTCAAGTATTTAATTTTGAGCATGGCACAATTTGATTAGCCATTATTCTATAATAAATATTACAGTTGTTTTAAATGTTTTCTTAAACAAATAGTGCTGCAATCAATATTCTAGTGCATATCTCCTTGTGCTCATGGATTCCAGCTAACTTCATTGAGAGCTGGAAGTGGGATCCTTTGGGTCAGATATTAAACACATCTTCAACCATACTAGATATTGTCAGTACAAGGCTTCTATCACTGACTCCTTCTTATAGAAGGGCATGCGTGTTCCTGTTTCTACAGTTTCTAATCAATATCCATTTAATTTAAACCTTCATGGTGGATATTTGATAATGTCTCATTATTTTATTTTGCATGTCCTTGTTTATTAGTTACATTGAACCCCTTTCCAGGTGGTTATTGGACACATGGGTTTTCTTTTCTGCAAATTATCTTTTTATATTTGTTAGTTATATTTTCTGCAGAGTAGCTTTCTGTGTTACAGGTAGTAATACTATATGTTTATATACACTTTGAAAATCTTCCATCAATTTGAGTTTTGTGTTTTAACTTTACTCTTGGTGCATTAGGTTGAAGTTAAAGGTTTAGTTTTGAGGTGCTCAAGCTCAGCAGACTTTTGTTTTATTCTTGTATTTTGTTTAAAATTATTTTTTTTCATTAAGTCATATATGTTTACCCCTATTTTCTTCTAAATTTGAATGTCTTACTTTTGATTTTATGTACATAACTTATTTAGGGTATAACATGAATAAGATAGCATTTTCTATCATTGCATATGTGTAATTAATTTTCAGCATCTTTTATTGAATAATCAATCTTTGATTTATAAAGCTATCACTATTATATACTAAATTTTCATGCATGCATAGGTAGATATGTTTAAATACATATATATATATATGTTCCTTTGATTCGTCTCCTTCTGTATCAATATCACACTTTCTTAATTATAGCCACTTGTCTTCATATGTGTGTAGAGCTTGCCAATGTAACTGAAAAAATGAAGGGTTTTTAAAAATCAAATTCTTATTAATTCATTTCATCTCTGAAGTAGTCCATATATAGTTTAATTAACCCCTTTTCTTCAGTGTATATGACAACTGCCTGCATTGCACATCATGGTTGCTAATTGAAGAGGCAGGTGTTTGGCTTAGAAATGCATTATCCAGTTGGCATGTTTCTGTTTAGCTAGTCAGTTTTTTGACACAGTCTATGATGCTTATTTCTGAAGGTACTTGGAGATGCTCATATATATGAGAAGCTCGTGTATATACATACATTAGGGTGTGTGTATGTGGGTATATGTGCATACATCTCTGAAGTTATGAGTATTTCAATAATTATAATATATCACATAATTTCTAAGAAGGGTTGAGGGAGTATTTCATCAGGGGTCACATATACATAACCAACTCAAATATGGAATTCTGAATATAAATTTTACCATGGATAAAATATTTTCTATTGCATATGAGAGCTCAATATAATGACTGGCAATTCAATAAAACTTTTGACAGGGTTTTAATTCATATTTACAAACAAAAAATAACAGTGAAAACAATATAAAACTCTTTAGCACATGAAAAAGAGTGAAGTCACTGATAAAGTTATGAGAAGCATGGCTTTTCAGGACCTTAGGTTGAATCCTTCTAGTCAATGAAGTTTGTACTGATTCTGTATATGTCTCTATTTATAGTCACTGAAATTAGTAGGCAAAAGTGAAAGCAAACTAATATTTTAAAGGGCTAAATGTCCTTTAAACTCATTGGCATTTGAACTCTATGAACTTTACTATGAACTCACCTTCATCCTTATTAATATAGGTTTTAACATCTACACAAAATTCAAAATATTTCTTTTGGGACCCAGTCCACCAGCCAGTAATAAAAAAGTTAACTATTTACATTATAATATTTTATATCGTATACATTTTCTTTTAATAAATATTTGTTAAACATCCCTTGGGTGCCAGGATCTCTTTTAGGTGCAGGGAATATAAGGTGATTAAGTTTTAGACTCTGTCTTGAAGAATTTCATAAGAAAGGGGAACAAAACCTTAGACTATGGAGTGGATGACTTTGTCATAGTGATCATTCACTTAATATCTCTTGTGTGCCAGAAACTTTATTTAAAATGTTTCTAGTGATTCTTTATCTAAAATATTTCTAATCTTATATGTATTTCCCCTTATCATACAAATGAGAAAACTGGAGCTTATGCAATCTAAATAATTTTCTCCCAACATATTTCATAATCTAACCTTATTATATAAAAAGGTTATTTTATAAACCAAGAGTATTTTATGACTAACCCTTCTTCTATAGGAAGAATGCTTCCTGAAGACTTCAAACCAAAAACTAACACTATCGCTAAATACTAATGACACATAAATACTAATGGCATTATGTGGTACAACCAGAGACACTACGAAACTATTGTCTTTTCCTGAGCTCCAAGATGCCCTCAAGTAAAATACCAAGTAGGGGTTTGGGATTTGAAATGCATAGATGATAACGAGATTTTGATGCTCAAGAGAATTTCACAGAGAAAGATGTGCCAGAACGGAATCTGGACAAATAAATGCTCCTCAAGTGAAAGCCAGCCTTCTCACCATCAACTGGAAAGGCAGAAGGAGATCAGGGAAGAGACTTACCTGTGCAAAGAGCAGGAGGCCTGAGCATGCATGTCATTTGGGGATCTAGGTATTTTCATACGGCCGGACCCCATTTGTCATGTGCATGCTTTGATGCCCATGGTCTTAAAAAGTAACTCACCCATTTTTCTTAAAACTCAGAGGACCTACATCCCACCACAGTGGAAAGGAGTATGGAGATACCTCAAAAATGAAAAATGAATCTGCCTTTTGACCCAGTGATACTACTGGAAATTTACCCAAAGAAACCCAAAACAGTAACTCAAAAGAACATAAGCACCCCTATGTTCACTGCAGCATTATTTACAATTGCCAAGATATGGAGGCAGCCCAAATGCCCATTAGTAGATGAGTGGATCAAACTATGGGACATATACACAAAGGTATACTACTCAGCCATAAAAAAGAAAAAATTTACCCTTGGCAATAGTGTGTGTGGACCTGGAGAACATTATGATGAGTGAAATAAGCCACTAAGAGAAGGACAAATACAAGAAAATTTCACTCATATGTGAAATCTAATGAACAAACTGAACTAACAAGCACAATTGAGATAAGATTCGTAGATAGAAAGCAGGATGACAGCTACGGCGGGGGGTAGTTCAGGGGGTCAAGGGATCAAGCCAAAAGGGAAAAGGACTCAAGGATATGGACAACAATGAGGAGATTGTAGGCAGAAGGGAGAATAAGAGGGGAGAAATGGCAATGGGAAAAAATAAAATAAAATAAATAAATTAAAAAAACTCAGATGACCTGCTTCTCTCATAACATAAAAATATAAAAATCTTGAGTGACCCTATTGTGCACAAAGTGGGTAGTTTCTGAGCCTTCCAGCAGCTTGTGTTTTATTCTGCTTGCATCATCAGGACAACAATAAAAAATATGAGACCAATGAACCATAATATCTAACAGAGATCCCAAGGAAAAATTGATTAAGGTACACTTTTAACTCTCTCACCTAGTTCAACAGCCAAACTAATTTACTACTACATGTTCTAAATATTTAGCCAGGGCAATTCTGCGTATTTAGAAAACCAGGTAAGTAAAGAGAGTAAATGAAGACATACAGCATAGCATTAAATATTACAGTATAAAGATACTCTCTGTGTGTCCATAATTTGAAATGGTTTTGACACATCTTTGCTGCAGGTTGAGCACTATTTTGTAAGTGAGTGATATTCTATATTAAGAGCTATCAAGGGAGTCAATTCAAATAATTGAGATGAATGTCTTGGGCTAGGAATGAACTGTTAAATACTTCAACAGCAGAACAGGAAAATAATTCTTGGGGAAACAAAACCAAACACACCTTTCTCTTCGTGGAGCCCATAAATACTGAGGTAACTACCTGTAGACTATTCCAACCTTGGCAGTTTGTTTTGTTAGAAAATGCTCAAATAAAACTAATAGTTAAAAATCACAGGCCCTTTGCAAAAATATTTTTGAAGGCTGAAGGTTAATTTTCCTCAAATCAACAAGACAAAACATAAATGCTATGAATGGCTTATATTGGTTAAATGTAGAAAATGTTCTGAGGTTGTCCTTGGCAAAATGCCATAGCCCGATAAACATGGTCATTCACAGCGAGAACAGAATGGGGTAAACAGAATGGGAAGCTAGAACATATGATGCAAAGAAAAGCATGGCACCAGGTGGTTTGTTTTAGCATTAGTGGGAAGTTAGATTAAATTTATGGGAAGCAAAAAAAGATATTTCTATGTCAAATAATCAGAGAAACTTCTTATTGTTGTAACTTTGTTTTATGACATCCTGTTAACACAGTACTCATGTTTGATATAAAAATCTTGATATGTTAAGAAAAGTCTTCCAGTTCATTATTTAGGCACTATAAAATTAGTTTTTAAAATATTAAAAAGCATTATATGAAAATAATTATGAGTTTATTTTTAACAGGATGTTTCCGGTTCATTATTTATGTACTATAAAATTAGTTTTTAAACTATTAATAAAAACATTATGTGAAAATAATTATGAGTTGATTTTTTAATAGAATGTTTCCTAAAATTTAAGACCAACAATAAAAAGCATATCACCTGTGATCTCAAGATGACATAAGTTTTTGTAGTGATCATTTTGTAATATATACAAATACCAAATCATTGTGTCATGTTGGGAACCACCCTGCTTGGGTTCAGAAGATATAACCCCCATGGCTAAGGCTGAGAAAGTGACCTTTGGACCATAAGCCACTAAGGAGACAAAGCTTGTCTCCCTGGCAGGAGCACTGCTTCTGCTCCTTTTACTTCATCCATAACTGCCCCCCAATGTTTGATTGGTTAGCCAATGATGGGTAAGATTCCCCAAGGGGGGAACATCTTAAGACAGGCACAATCATGGGGAGGCCCCAGAGAAGAACATGGGGGGCTATAGCAAAAGAGGGTGATGGACCCTTGCCCCTCGGCTTTGACATAGCCTGAGTCCTCATTCTGTCTGGGAGAAGTCTCCTAATCTCTTGGCTGCTTTACTTCCCCTGCCTGACTTAAGCCTGAAACAATGAAACAATGACAGAGGGTGGAACAGCCCTCTGTTCTGCCTCTGTCTGGTGAAGCCTGCTTTGTTAAGAATACTCTCAATTAAATGATAAGGGTCCAAGCCAGAAGTGACTTTGTTCCTCAAAGTTTTATAACTCTTTAGTTACCTGACCCTGACTCAAAATAGGCCCTCCGAGTTCTTTGTTATCTATTGTTTGATCCTTATTGCCTGACAATAATCGATGAGCTTTACCTGTATTCTTGTGCAAAACAAACCTAATAAAAGCCCATTGAGGAAAAGGGTCTTGGTCCTTCTCTTTTGAGAGGTTGGCCACCTTTCCTCCCCAAGCAGATCATGCCTTAGTAGGCTTATTCTCATCTGTGACAGATGCGGGGGTTCTGTGGGCAAAGCTCCCCCACAGTGTCATACACTTTAAACTAACATAATGTTATATTTCAAGTATATTTTAATTTAGAAAACTAAGTAACATCCTACTAAAAAAAACTACCCTGAAATCTTAAAAAATGCTTAGGTCTTGAAGAAAAAGAAAGGCTGAGATTGTTCCAGTTAGAAGAATGACATATGACAAGTGAATGAAGTTTATAATTCTTTAGTAAATCCTATATTAATAAAAATATATGTAAAGGTATATGTTATAAAATACAATATTGTTCTTAGTAAATGTACAATGAAATACTAAAAAGTAAAGGCATATAATGTCTGTAAGTTAATCTTAACTATTTCAGAAAAAATACAGATGATTTAAGCTGATCATGCCTTTAACAACAGTATTATTGATGTTTTTATCTATTTTTCAAACTCATTTTTGCCAAGATATTATTTATTTATGTTATCTTAATCCCTTTCCCACACCAAAAAAAAGAGAGAGAGAGAGAGAGAGAGAGAGAGAGAGAGATTTAAATAACTTAAAGCATTCAGACAATGTGACAAGAAAGAGTAAGTGAAAAAATAAGGAAAATATTAAGTTAGTAGCCCAATTTAATAAAAAATTTCAAAGGTTGATTGTTACTTAGATTTGTGGTGCCAAAGAGAAGGAATATTCAGAATCAGAGTAAACAAAATTCACATGAAGGAGTCAGTTTGAGAGATAAGGTGAA